>JBCAUI010181972.1:0-17315 GCA_038406195.1 Haplosyllis anthogorgicola
CATCATTTTCAGGTTTTGACTTACTCAGAACTCTCCCACCTACACATATCTTGATGACGTCACAGGGGATTCCTCCATGTTTCAGGTCAGGTAACGGTCCAGGAAACCTGAAGCTAAACGTCCCTAATGGTGCACCAAAAGTGCAGTGTAGAAATTCTCTCTCTTATTACGTACGTTTCCAAATTGATAGGAATCTTAGAAGATGGTGTAAAACTTTCAAAAAAGTTATGAGTCTCCACATATTTTATCACACTAAGGTGTAAAACTGATCCTAGCACACAGGGTTGGCAAAGTTATGAGTTTCCACATATTTTATCACACTAAGGTGTAAATCTGATCCTAGCACACAGGGTTGGCAGGGCAGATATATTAACACAGGCCCTTTGTGAAGTAGAGACTGTTTCCTCTAGGTTTTTCTTAATTCGTATCTAGCTTTATTTTGTCTAATTTGTCTAATCTGTCTAATTAGATAGAATAGAAATGTACCAAAATATACCAATTTTTGATATGACATTGTGCTCAATGCATGTAAAATAGAACAATTTCAGGTAAAATTACCATATTATACTGTTTGAATGTACTGAATCTATGTATCATTGCCGAAATGAGCATATTTCAATTCTATCTAATTAGATAGATTAGACAAATTAGACAAAATAAGGCTATGTACGAATTAAGAAAAAACTCTACTGTTTCTGTGACTTGCAGATCAGGGCTTGTATGAGATACCTCCTGGGTGGTCGAAGTGTAAACCATCAATGGCAAGGCTTTGCCTTCTAAAAGGAGGTGTGTCAAGATGAAGATGTATCATGCTATGTGTATGTTTCATCTATCAATTTTCCAGCATAAAGGACCCTTGTAGTAGTGAATAACTTAAACACGATAGGCTATCTGTGACATATTCTGTTCCTGTAGTTGTATTTGCATCCAGTCCACGTTATAATTTGGTGGATGTGAAAATGTATTATGTCCACCCACTTACAAACCAGTCTTATTCTAAGATTTTAAACTTTGGGTCTATGTAGCTTCCAGTTACTAATCCATGACATTTAGGCCATCTAGTGTAACATTAGTATTGACTTGCCTCTTAAAATATTTCAATACAACATTGTTGATTTTATACGGTTTGAAAACAGATGATTTCAAGTCAGAGATTTAATTGTTTAATAACGCATTATTTGTATTCTACTGCTTGCTTATTTTCAAGGTTATTCTTTTGTTTCTCTTACAAAACCAACCATGTATCTTGTACGGAATTGATATCTACACCTGTTGTTGTACCTTCCGAGTCTATTTTTAACCTTATGAATATCTATTTACCTCGTTAAAAATGAACAACACAATATTATTTTCAGCTGTAACATCTGAGCTGTATTATTTCTTAGCAGGAAGAAACAGAGTAAATTAATTGCCAACAGAGTTGCTGTTTATTTTCGACATTTTGAATGCCTGATCAGGTGGTGGTACGACAAATGAGTGGCTACAAGACAAAATGAACCGCATGCACCGAAAACAGAACATGTTTTGGCAATAGCTGAACAGTTTTCACTTGATTTTGTGGTTTACAATTGGAATTTAGACATAAAAATTACAAAACAGTATATTACAAGCTCCATGCAACCGGTGTAAATGTACTTGCATTCTGAGTAAAGCATAGAAAGACTTTGTGAAAGATGAAAATGCAATAGCTGAATTTTCAAACTCTCCAAAAATTATATGAGCTATTTCATAAATAGTTTATTTTTTCTAAAATGGAAAATATCACAATATCTTGTGTATCCTTATCATTAACTAAATCTCCACCTTCTTCTGAAGTTTAGGCAGAATATGTCATTAAAGGATGGTTTGATTTAAGCATTGATTTTAATGGATACTGATTTTTTTACTGCACACCCAACTGTAGCCGTTCCACTCACTACTGAGGAACAAAACGCGTCATGTCTGACTGCTGTGGATGTAAACAACACCTGCACCCTCTGTAATAATTACCTGATATTACTCAGATAATAACAATTGTTACACCATAATAAGAAGCCTTGAACATGAAGCCACTCTTTGGAAACTCTTAGCAAGAAGGCTGTACATAGGATATTGAATAGCAGAAGTTATTTATACCACAATATCTAAAGAAGGAAATGAACACGGAACTATACGAGTATGGTGGCCTTATAATTTTTGGTTTTCCCTATGCCAGTAAGAGGTCTTGGTTTTGCTCTAAATTTGGAAATGTTAGAGAGCAAATTTAACACTGTATTGCATGGTCGTCAAAAGTACAAGGGGAAGTGGAATTACATTGTTTCTAAACAGTACAGGAAATTCTCTGAAATTTTTACAGTCTAGGACAAAGTCCAATACAAAGAAATCGTATCATTTTGGAAACAAAGAGGACACAGGAGAGAACGAAAGAATTTCACGCTGTGCTTTTGATGCGCTATTGTTAAACTGCACTGAACAATTCTACAGAACTACACTAGACTAGCAATTTAATATTGCTCATTAAGTAATTCGGGTTAGATTTCACGTAAATCTCTTACTATGACGAGAATAATATCAATTTCTACTGTATACACTAAATTCTTGTACTGGTGACGTTTCCAAATTATATCTCATGGAAAACGGAGAAGCTGTTGCTTGTAAAGCCACGGATATTTTAGAGACTGTATTCAACCTGTAGTTGTACTCACATTTAGCTCCTATTCTCTGGTTATTGCACTCAGGTGATTACAGGTTGTTAACTTCAACACTGTTATACAAATGAGAGACAAGCTCACATGCCAGTCAGTAAGTTCAAGTGGCTTAACGTAGCAAAGAACAAGAAGCACCTGCATTTCTTACAGGCTTGCTTCAACTAAATAGATGTGTTTTTCGTCACTTGTGCGTTCTATCCCGCCACTGTTTTTGGTACCGTGGCCTTCACACTGAGATATTTCTGTATCTGCATGCATCTTAAATTAGTACACTGACACACAAATCACAAAACCTTTACACCATTGATCTCACATGTAGGCTTGCCTCAGCTTCTGATAAACCTTTCTTGCGTCATCGAATGGATCTCAAGAAAAGATTCATAAAGGTAATAAGAACTTCATAAAAACCGTGGCCAAAAGTTTTTGTTTTCAGCAGTGCAAAATGTGTGGTAAATTTTGCAAGATCTGAGTTGAACTTGACTTAATTAATGAGATTTGAGTTGAAAATTCTACCTTGGATTCCTGATTTGAACAGCTTATTGATACATTGAGTTTATAAACATTTAATTAAAAATGTGGAGTTATTTGCTAATTCCGAAACAAATGGATTGTTATAGTGCAAAGTCATTCTCTCGTAATTGCCTTCATTTCCTGGTCACACAATTTCTGTGTCACGTGAACATAACTTTATGTAAATATCGGACGAGAGACACAGATATAATGCTTCTCATTAGGATGTTCCTTCCTCCTAGATTTATTTCGTGTAGTTCCTAAAAATTACCACAGATTGCGCCATTGCACAATCAATGTGATCACATACATGTGTTTCTTTCTTTTATTTTCATCCTTAACACCTGCCTAAATAGTCCAGTTGATAGCATGCTGGCTTTCTAATGTATGTGTGGGAGTACGGATCAGGTTCGAATCCAAACACTCTACATAAAATATTTTTTGTGAAAATGTAAATAACTCAATATCATAAACCAATTTTAAGTACTAAAAGATTTTTCAATTATTCCTTCATCAGGTATCGAACCACCACTACTTTGCATTTGTTTCACAGTCTGATGCTCTACCAACTGAGCTACCAAGGAACATGTTAACTGGCCATAAAGTTTTTCCTTAAACACAAGAAACCGGAAGTATTATTTTAGTTCCACTAAAAAGTACAGATAGAGAAAACCGTAGGAGTATGGAGCATCCTAATGATCTCATCTTCAGTGACCTTAGTGCTCTTGTAATCGTAATAAGAAAAAATTTGTTCCAAAGCTGTTTTGACGGTTTCCATTCTTTTGATCGTATCTTTCACTTTACCAACCTCATTATTACTGTTTATTCTGTCCACAATGTAGAATTTTTCATCGATTGCACACATTTCATCCTCAATCATCTCATTAGTCTTTGTTCCTGATCAGAAACATTTCGGATCAGTTCATCAAAATAGTCGCCAAGAAGCTGCATTTGCTTCTGCTTCCTTTCTCTCAATTTTACTTTGCAGACTTGAAACTTCTTATTCAACTTGTCTCTGGTTGCAGATAGTTCTTTCCAGTTTGCTAACAGACCCTCATTCAAAGATTGTAAACCTTTTATCATTTGCTCGGTCTGTTCTTTCCTTAAACGTTGAAAATTATCAAAATCGTTTGTGATCATTTTTCAGGCAAAGTGGACAGATAGGCTTCTGACAGCCTGACTCTGTGAAGTACAAAGTCATTTCCATGTTGTGCTTCTTACACAAGTCGTTCTTTGCCTGGCTTACCCCATCGTTAGTCGGTTGTATTTTCCTCCTGATGTGTGTTATGATGTACTTGTTTTGAGGGAAACTTGTGACGCCATTTTGAGCAGTGTGTTTCGCCCTACACTTTGGACAATCGAGTGAATTCTCTTGGAGTAGATGTCTGACGCACTTTTCGCAAAGAGTGTGGGTGCAGGGAAGTAGTCTTGGGACGCGGCCACCATTCTCTTCATTCGTCTCGAAACAAACGGAACAACTCGTTATATCATCCTCCGCCATTTTATTTCAAGCTTTACACTTGTGTATTTATTGTAGTTTTACGTTACATAAAAACATTATTGATTAGAAACATTGTGCTCTATCACTTTAGTCAGCCTATGTCCCTTATCTCGTGCTATGCATTATTTTTGTGATAAAAGACATGTAAAATCCATATTCTAATTAAGCCATGCAAACTGTGCGCAAAAGGTTGTCTAATTCGCCATAGATTTTATCAAGTGGATCTAGATTTTTCTTAATTCGTACCTAGCATTATTTTGTCCAATATGGTTCAATAATATTTCTAGTGGCATTATAAATTTGCATGAGGCTCTTGTGTCATTACGAGATTGGCATCCTACACCCTGTAAACAGAACAACTGTAATATTTCCCAATACAATCACTCCAAATTTATCACCATAATGTCGCACTTCCCTTTAGAATTCTCACTGAGAACAATGAGAGACGACATCGCTTCGCTCCACCGGATCTTCCGTGGTTTCGCCACGCCCTGTTCTCCCGCCCTGAGGAGACACCCCATCAGTTCCCCACCCGGGGAGAACATCTGAACAGTGTTCTCTTCCATATCACAGACAAACAAATGCCCTCGTGCATTGGTGGTGACGCTTTTTGGGATCATCTGGTATTTATTTCCGTTTCGGGGGTAATTTTGGGTCCACTCTGTTTTCGTATCGTCCACACCACCATCAGCTCTGATGTTGTGAGCTCCAATACCGTAATTGCGGACATATCCCTGTGTTAAAAGGTAACGTTTAAGGTTGTAACGACCATTGTGACTAGTTGACAAAACGAATTTAATAACAACTAGTTGACTATTGACAACTGGTTGTCAATTCGTCGCCAAAAAAGTGAAAGCATAACCACAAGCAAGCATGGAAGAACGCAGCGTGAGAACCTCCCTGGCTTTAAAACGCTTGCGTAAGGTCACAAAAAGTCAAAAACAGCGGTAATCAGTGGCCCCACAAATGGACTTTGGTCAACCATTCAGTAGGGAACGAAGTGTAGCTTGTTTCTATTGCACGTCAGGTGCTGCCACAATTGTGGGGCGGCAGAAAACTCCTATGCTTTACCATTGCAGTTCAGCACACCATCACATAACTTTATCTACAAAATCGCGCTTTGCATGTCGCACTTTGTATCGTACTGTCCTTTTTTTAAAATTAATCAATCACCTGGCAAGTTTGGTAGGTGTAGGTTTTCACAAAGAGGTTTCTGCTTCCATGTTGGACATAACACATGTCAGTGGGAAGGAATCCCCACTCCGGATCTTCACCCTTCACCAGCTTCGGTTTGTATCCACTACAGTCTAACTGCTTCAGCTGCAACAAGATGTAAAATTGGTACCAGTCCTATTTCAGAGAAAAGAAGGGTGCGGCCCTGTGTGGGAATGCTACAGTCGAAATGTTCCAGCTGCAACAAGAACAGAATGAACGAGTCCAGAAGATCTTAAATGGTCAGAAATGCATTGTTCCCCATTTGGGGTGGAGGGGGAGGGTCTGGTCTACCCTGTTGAGCCTCGTGTCCCCGCCTCATGATTCCAGTGGGATGGCCATCTTGCTGTTTTGAGTGGGAAATGGGGCGAGCTAATGGACTCGCACAATTCCTGTTTCCAATTTCCCTTGAGATTTGGTATTAAGTTGGATCCGTGAAGAGGCACTGTTACAAATTGAAGACGAATTTGGAAAGAATGTGTCTCCTCCTCGCACGCATAATGATAAGTCTAGGTATGGCATCAGCACATACGGCCTTCACCTTTGTACCAGCCCCAAGGTCAGCCTTGACCTTCCCCCCACCACTCTGGCCCCGGCCTATGTATATCTGCACCGACTGAGGTCACGACCTTGACCTTGGCCAAACGACACAGACAGCATAACCCCACGACAGTAACCTTTTTATGGTCTGCATATGGTAACGTAGAACGGGGTTGTGCAAATAACTCGGGGAATGTGCCACTCAGCAGCATAGTCGTGCAGATAACTCACCTTTCTTTCATCAGCATAAAGGAGAGTGGAGGGGGAGGTTGTGCAGATAAATCCAGGACGACGCCATTCAGCAGCATAGTTGTGCAGGACTTTGTCCAGGTTCTTCACATCACGGAATTCAATCCGAGCTTTTTTGTCATTATATCTGAAATCAGAACATTGTTCTGTGAAGAGAATAATGACATCTTTATTTTATATATGGGACAAACATATGAGGAGAAATGTAGTGATATACTGGCCCATTACAAATGACTGGATGAAATTCTTCTTTTTGCAAACGCACTTGTAGTCCAAAACAAAGGTAGCAGTAGTCTACAAAAAATTATGCGCTGGTCCCAGAGAAGCAACAGAACCTAAAACAGTAGGGAACGAAGCATGCATCGTATGTAGGTGCTGCCACAATGGTTGCGCGGTGAAAAATTCCTTAACTTTACTATTTTAGTTCAGCACACCATCACCTATCTAGTTTTAACTATAAAATTGTGCTTTATAACATGAAATTCTTTACCTACTGATTCCTATGAATTTGAAAACAAAACCAAGAACAAATGAATTTCACACGCTGCTTTTGATGTGCTGTTGCTCCACAAATTGACAAGAATTTCATCCACCACAAAAAAAACACCACAACAGTTTCACACGCACTGATAAGCTATGGCCAGACACGGTCTGCCATCTAGCGTGACTTCGGACATCCCGCAAGCGTATCCCTCGCAATCAGTAAACTTGAAGCTCCAGAATTCTCCGCCAGTTTGTAGGTCGTACTGAACCACCTTGTAATCGTCACCAGCGTGGCCCCACACCATCGCTGTGGTCCCCACCAGAGCCAGGCGAGGCTCCTCACGGAAATCAGTCGCGAAGCTTTGTGAAACTGGAAAAAAGAAAGCAAGTTATTCAATGAATTATTGTCTGTTGAATGAATTACTTTTTTTGGCGAGAAAATGTTTCCTTATGTTATTTTGGCTGGAAAACGTTTTCATGTACAACCATTCAGATAATTTGATTTTCAGGCTGAAGGCTACATAGTCTTGTCGAAATTCGATAGACACACATACTGTTATGCTACAATATGCTTTGCAGCATCTCCGCTACAGCACCCAGTTAAGGGCGCGCCACATAAAGGCATACGTGGTGATAACATACAAAAGGTCACTGTTGTATTATAATTGCAGACTGCCTGCCGTCTTTACGCTTAACACCTGCAGCCTACACGTGATATCTAACAGATTTCCCTTCATTTTAGAAACAACAAAACTTCAAGCAGTGTTTTCATTTGAGTAAGTAACATCGCGTAGAATTCTCTTTTGTATAAAATGAAATAAAATGCAGGGCCTTAGTTGTAAACTTTTACCTGTACAATACGTGTACATAAAATCAGAAGGTCCCTGCTTCCACTTTATACCTTCCGATATCTTTACCCTTCCAGTATAGCGTTTCAGGAAATATTCCTCTGACTTCTTCAGCTGCACACAGGTCTCTTTCTGTGTCAGAACCCCACAGAGTCTCTCCACCTCATCCACCGTGGCCTGGCTCTCCGTGTACTCCAGATGCTTGTAGACTCTCTTCTTGGTTAAACTGCTCTTCACCTACAGGAGAATTTCAGGGCGTCTTCATAAACTAAACGCACTGCAGTAACGATGGAATGTCAAGCCAGTGAGGCTAACGCTCACGGGAAGCTCAACGCTTGCTCGCAATAAAAGTAGCGTGCGTTTAGTTGATGAAGACACGCTGTTATTATTCTTAAATTGTCGTCTTTAAGCCTTGCGCTACTTTCCTCCTCGGGCTGTTCTATTTAACAAAGCAAAACAGAGTGCTCATCTAGTGTTATTGCAGTGTTCACAAAGATCTTCAGTTTCAAACCGGTGTTTGTCGCATTTAAGACAATATGAAATACTACACACCTGAGTAACTATCTGATTCGCCTTCTTCAGCGTACTCGTCGCATCGTCATGTTTTCTTGTCGTTTCTTTCACGTTCATTCTTGCAATATCTAATTTCATAAATATTTCATCAATGGCGGCAATGTCCTTTTCAAGCTCAGCTGTAGCATCTTTCTCCTGTTTTGTAGCAACTTTTATCATCTCATCATATTTCTGCGTTATGATGTCAATATGCTCTTTCTTCATTGTCTTCAGATTTTTGACAGAAGACTTGAGGTTGTTTTCAACTTCTTTTTTGGTTTCCAGCAGCTTTTCCTTGCCTTTTGTAAGATCTCGATGTAGAACCTGTATGTTCCCAGCCAGGGTTTCAATTTTTTCGACATCAATGTCGACGACATCATGGCCCCTGTGGAACTTGGACAGACAGACAGGACATATTGGCTCTCGACACTCATTGCAGTACAGTGTCACCTCTCTCTTGTGCTCTCCACACAGCTCATAACTCGGCTCTGCAGGCTTAGATTTCGTTTTTCTGGCAGACTCAGCCATTTTGGATCCTAATAAAAGAGGATGGAATTCTTATCAGTTTTGGATTAATAGAATGCAAAAACATAGCGTGAAATTTTTTATTAATTTTTAATTTATCAAATATTATTAAATAATTAGATAGCGCTCTGTAGAAAATTAAAACGAGAGAATTACCCGGGTAGGCCGGGTAAAATGTCTATCACGCATGGAAAAACACAGTTTACCTGTTAGGTATAAAAGTAGTAAGAAGGGGGGTCTATTCTACATCCTGGGGAGGGGGGGTCCATCCCCACACCTCATCCCCACACCTCATCCCCAACACCTCATCCCCGACACCTCATCCTCACCTGAGGGGGGGGAGGCGGGGTCCATCCCCAACACCTCGTGCTCAATTTTTGACTTAATAGCGAAACCACCTTGCCGTCTACAGTAGTCTATGAACGCAAAGCGTGATAGACTAAAAATTGTTCTTATGTTTTTATAATTCGCATTACCATCACAAACACACCATCATAATATGCCAACAGAAACATCGATTCTCCCGGTTCACGTTATTATTTCCCATGGAAAATTCCTATCTGTGTTTTGTACAGCAATTCGAACTATAAAACAAAATTTGAGGCGGACAAAACTAGATATAATTTATTAAAGACACAACATGGTGCCAGAACCTACAGCACCAAAACTGTAAGAGACAGCCACCCTAGCTTGTGAAATGGTTCCTCGTGCCACCCCCGCACCTCCGCAGGCTGAATCCTATTCATTTCTCCTTAAGAGTTTGTATAAGGGAACCTTGTGGGAAAACATTAAAGAGAAATGAACAGGATTTCATGAGCCGTGGACCCGAAATCAAAAGAAAAAATGCAGTTGATAAGTTTTAATAAGCTTTTGAGGTAAACAATAGAGTGACCTCTCTCTACTTGTTAAATTCTGGGTAAAACTCCATAAAGCCCCTCCCCCACCCCCTAACCACCAGCCCAAACAAATTTTAACTTCATGCAGTTCAACGGAAAACTGTCGCCGCTAAACCATCCACCGTCCCCGAACAAATGTTGGAATAGTGTTGTTCTCAAATTTCTCCTATGTTTAGATAAATAATGTGTGTAATTTCTTACCTTTATCTGTTGTACTGTATTAGTTTTTTTTTCTAAGTCTGTAGCTTTATGTAAATAAATTTCTGCCCAAATCATCCCAGGTATTTTTGATCACATTATTGATATAACTGAAGTGAATAACAGGTCATCGTCATGCTGATCACAACAAGTATTGATTTGTAAACATGATGGAAAAACACGCTACCTGATTTTACAGGTGAACTGTGCGCTCCAGATACATGCTTTAGATAGTGCCCTGTTTATTTATTGAAAACAAGCTGCAAGGCTTTGAAAATTATATCATTGACGACAGTTTTTATGGTTACATTATCTTCGGGGGGACTCTTAAAGTACATTTCACTTCATAATATATTTATTTATTAATAATTTTCAAATTTTAACCATTGTCTTATGGTAAATTTGCTGACATGTCACAATGCAATCACAGAGGCTCAACATTGATATCACCCAACTTAACTTTGCTAATTCTGCTGTGTTTAATTTATCAAAATTAATTTTTGTTTGTCTAATTAACTTATCGAACAAATCAGACTAATTAACCTATGTTTTTGCCTAATTGGGCAAATTAGACGAATTAGCCTAATTATACAAACAAAATTAATTTTGAAAAAAACCCCTGTATTGGCTGGAAGAGCATCACATAAACAATACCTTATATTATTTTAAATTAAAATACTTCAGTCCAAATCCAAAGCACCTTTTGCTTCATAGCTTTCCTTACTGTCGGAATATCTACTCCAGATTTATCACCATAATGTCGCACTTCCCTTTAGAATTCTCGCTGAGAACGATGAGAGACGACATCGCTTCGCACCACCGGATCTTCCGTGGTTTCGCCACGCCCTGTTCTCCCACCCTGAGGAGACATCCCATCAGTTCCCCACCAGGGGTGAACATCTGAACAGTGTTCTCTTTGCTGTCACAGACAAACAGATGCCCTCGCCCATCGGTGGTGACACTTTTCGGGACCATTGGGTATCTCCTTCTGTCCTGTTTGTCGTTGATGGTCCACTCCGGTTCCACCTCATACTCTAAACCCTGGGTTCGCAGGTCGTAAGCTCCCATGCCAAAATTGCGTATCGTGCCCTGGTATTGAAAGTTAACGTTAGTGAATTTGATAAACATATTTTGTGGGTTTGTTTTTAATTTTTGTTGGATCAGGTCCATTTGTGGGGCCACTGATTACCCCTGTTTTGGACTTCGTGTGACCTTCCCCATGAGTTTTAAGTCCAAGGTGGATGTCTTGCCTGCACTCTTACTTGTGTGGGGTGATCCCGAGGGTCACGTCTGGTGTGACACCAATAAATGTACACTGTACTAGCATGTACGCTGCATGGTTGGCTGGGCTCCTCACACATGGATCCTACAAAGTCTGGGTTAGAATCTCGAGCTCTTATCTGCTTAGCCACAGTTAAAGAATAGTTCGAACTGATAATTCATTTCTATGTTTCTAAATTAATCTTCAAAGTTAAAGAAACCCAATAAATCTAGGTTAATTCTGCAGCTTAATTCTTCAGTCTAAGTTACAATTCAGTGAGTAGATGTCTAATATAGTCCCATCACTTTTGGAAAATCTAAATAAAAAGAAATAATTGCAACTGCGTACAAAAAATAGTCATAGCAACAACATTGCTTGAGCAGTAGCAACAACAAAGGACGTTTGGATTTCGTCATGATAATACAATTTGGGAAAGAATGTCACCTGAAAGAAGTTGTATATTTGCTTCAAGAAAATTCTTATGTACGGGATAACGCTAAAATCAGAGTACAAAGTATACATTGGATCTATGGCCCGTCAGGTACTGCACCACTCAATGTGATGGACACCTGAGTGACTGAGTCTAAAGTTAAAGTTAAAGTTAAAGTTATTTGTACTTGATATACCACAGTTATCGTCAGTTCAGGCATCAATTGCCGTTTACAATCTTTAACTTCCCAGCAGGCATTTTACCCAACCTTGGTGTGAGCCATCACCTTGAAGTGATGGGACAGGGGCAACCTTCATCCCATTCAGGGCTGGCATACACAAACCTGTCCTGCCAACATTTGCTTTGATCCATTTTTTTCACAACTTTAGTAAGTTGGGGCTAGTTTTGTGATGACACATCCCATTGTCACCATCAGGCATTTTTACACCAAGAGTGAGTCTCGAACCAGTGACCTTTCAGTTACTGGACTGACGCGTTAGACCACTCGGCCTACCTGACAACCTAAGGTTGTCTAAAATGTCATCACAATATTTCACCTCTAGGCAGTATCAGTATTACAACGAAATAATTTGAACTTAATACAGTGGCGGATCCAGGATTTCTTGTGGGGGGAGGCGCCAACCTTGGGGCGCCCCAATTTTTACCCAATTTTTGCTCAAAAATCCCCCAAAACTGCATGAAAATGAAGAAATTTTGGGCCGTAGGGGGGGGGGGCGCCTCCCGCGCGCCCCCTAGATCCGCTAATGTAATAAATAATAATTTGAACTTGGAACAATATTGAACTTAAAAGTATTATTTTCACTCACCTGAGCGGTTGTGTAAGAGAAGGTTTTCACAAGAAGCTCCTTTTTTCCGTCCTGAACACAACACATGTCGATGGGAATGTATCCGTACTCTGGGTCATCTCCCTTCACCAGCTTCGGTTTGTAACCGCTACAGTCCAACTGCTTCAGCTGCAACAAAATATGATGTGAAATTGGTACCAGCACTGTATTGGAAAATGTGGTAACGTTACAATCTAACTCCAGGCTGTGCATATAACACCAACACCAGGACTGTGCCACTCAGCAGTATGGTTGTGCAGATAACTGACCTTGACATGATCAGCATAGAATATGAGTACAGGGGGAGGTTGTGCAGATAACTCTAGAAGCACACCACTCAGCAGCATGGTTTTTCAGATAACTCACCTTTACACGATCAGCATAGAGAAGCGTAGAGGGGGAGGTTGTGCAGATAACTCCAGGACCACGCCACTCAGCAGCATGGTTGTGCAGGACCTTGTCCAGATCCCTCGCGTCACGGAACTCAATCCGGGCTTTTCTGTCGTAATACCTGAAATCACAAATACTTGTTCCGCAAAAAACTGAAATGACATGAGCAAGTCAGGTGCAAGAAAAATGTGTATGAACTGAAATGTCGCAGCTCCTGAAATTGATTTTCCTTTCACAACAGCAGAATTCCTTGCACCTACTATTCCAAAAATGAAGAGCTGTAAACAGATATTTCTTCCTCTGGCCTATCATTGATGACTGGAGGAAATTCCTAACTTTGCCAACCCAGTGGCAGTCCTAAAAAATGGGTACCAGCGGCCCTGTAAAATGATTGTGCGTTGGTGCCAGAGAAAGGATTTTGAGGGCTGTCACCAACAGTTTAAAACAGATTATGGAATCGAATCCCGCACCATGCCTTTTCACCAATACTTTAAAACATAAACGAGAAGTGTGGTTGACTGTCCACTAACATCCATAAATACAATGTACATTCGTATTGAGCAAGGACAAGTAAACAATTCAGAATTATGTCGGTGACAGAGCCACCCTGGCTTTGAAACCCACAGGCAGAATCACTCCAGGTCCAAAACAGAGGGTACCATTGTCTCCCTCCAAAAAATGGCCTTTAAAAATTTGTAACAGATAAACAAAAGTACGCACTCGCAAGCAATGGCCAGACAGGGTCTGCCATCTAGCGTCACCTCGGCCATCCCGCCGGCGCATTCCCCGTGAACAGCGAACTTGAAGCCCCAGGATTCTCGACCAGTTTGTAGGTCGTACTGAACCACCTTGTAATCGTCATCAGCGTGGCCCCACACCAGCGCAGTGGTCCCCAGCAGAGCTAGGCGGGGCTCATCTCGGAACTTGGTCGCGATAGTTTGTGTAACTAGGAGAAAAATAATACATCAAATTGAAGGCTTTGTCAAGGTCCAAGTAATACCTTCATGCATACACAACACTTGTTCCCATGACGGCTGCAGCAAATGACGTCAGACCACTAAAAATGAATGGAGGACATCATAATCTCATAATCTGCAAGGGGTCAGGACTGCGGGCATGAAGTATGGACTTCTAAGGTACCAACGTACTTTGCGGGGGGGAAAATTTCCTTTGATTTCTAGATCTGTGCTTTGTAATTAATTTCACCACTGAAAATATTTTAACCCTTTTTTTCTTTCGTTTTTCATTTTGAAAATGAGAATTCACGCTGTGTTTTTGTTCGAGTAAAACAGCACAGCGTGAAACTCTCTTGTGTACAAAATTGAATAAATTTCAAGAGCCTGGGTTGTAAACTTTTACCTGTACAAAACTTGTACATAAAATCAGAAGGTCCCTGCTTCCACTTTATACCTTCCGATATCTGTACCCTTCCAGTATAGCGTTTCACAGTTCTTTCCTCTGTCTTCTTCAGCTGTACACAGGTCTCTTTCCGCGTCAGAACCCCACAGAGTCTCTCCACCTCCTCCACCGTGGCCTGGCTCTCCATGTACTCCAGATACTTGTAAACTCTCTTCTTGGTTAAAATGCTCTTCACCTGTAACAGATTTATTACCGTTTATTTTAAATCGTTGCGTTCCCATTGACTTCGCTTTGTAATTTTGTGCCATCTTGTGTTGAAACCGAGTTAAAGCAACATGGCTGCCAAATAAAGATTCTTCCTTTAGATCATTTCAAAATGTTTTCCCACAACAGATCATGAAATTACTATTAAAAGTTAACGTCCGAATTTCAATAACTCAGCATGAAATTTTCAATTGAGTTTCATGCGGAGTTATTGAAATTCGGACGTTAACTTTTAATAGTAATTTCACGATCTGCTAAACGAATCTTATCAGATATGTATTAAATGTACTAATCACTACACACCTGAGTAACTATCTGATTCGCCTCCTTTAGCGTGCTTGTCGCATCGTCACTTTTTCGTGATGATTCTTTCACGTTCATTCTCGCGATGTCCAGTTTCATAAAGTTTTTATCAATGGCTGCAACGTCCTTTTCTAGCTCAGCCGTAACATCTTTCTCCTGTTTTGTGGCTTCTTTTATCATCTCATCATATTTCTGGGTCAGGATTTCAACATGCTCTTTCTTCATTGTCTTCAGATTCTTGACACAAGCCTTGAGGTTGTTTTGAACTTCCTTCTTGGTTTCCAAAAGCTTTTCCTTGCCTTTTGTAAGATCTTGATGAAGATCATGTATGTTTGCTGTCAGGGTTTCAATGTTTTCTTGCTGTATGTCCACCACATCATGGCCCCTGTGGAACTTGGACAGACAGACTGGACAGATCGGTTCCTGACACTCGTTGCAGTACAATATGACCTCTCTCTCATGCTCTCTACACCGCTCGTAACTCGGCTCTGCAGGTTTCACTGGTTTAGATTTTCCTTGCGGTTTTCTTGCGGATTCAGCCATTTCGGATTCTAAGACAAGAAGACAAAAATGGAAATAATAGCGAAAAAATAATATAACAATACATATATAAATAAATTACATAGATTACGTAAATAAATAAATAGTGGACATACGAATAACAGATAGGATATCAAGTGTCTTATTCGGAAATTGACCGAAAAATTGTTGTTGTGCTAGAAAAGAAAACATAAACACATAAGTGCCGAAATGTAAAAGGAAGAAATAAAAAGATCCGGATCGAAAATAAAAATAAAATCCAGCATTTTACTCTAAAATTGTTTGATGCTTGCTTTGTCATCACAAACCCTTCGGCATAACAGCACCGAACATAAATATATTGATTCATACTAATAGTTCATGGTCCAGTTAACATACAGTTGCTCTTGGCAAGTTCGGCATTTTTTTCTATGGAAAATTCCGTTGCATGTGTTCATGCAACAATTTAACCCAAAATAAAAATATATTTAAGTACAAAATGAGATATAATTATTTTATCGACCAACGCAAACCCACCGGCAGAATCAACAGTTAAAGTCCATTTACATTTCAACAAAAAATCAAATCAAATCAAATCAAATCAAATTTAAGGAAAACAACCCAAAACACCAAAAAAGATTACGTAAAAACAGTTCCTAGCCCTCACCAACCCCGACAAAAATAATGCAGTTAAAAACAATCTCGACTATCTCGACTGAATTATATATCAGATCTGAGCGAAACTCCATCCCCTCCCCGAAATAGACAAATTTCAACTTTCAACATGCAGTTTTTCTTTTAACTTATTTAAGTTTTAGAATTTTTTGGGAAATTATCGAACCCCTCTTCAAGCCCTTACGAGGAATCCTGGATCCAAATTCATGTTGTTCTCAATTCTTTGTTTGTCCTTCGTTTATCATGAAGTAATTGTGCTTTTTACGCAAAAATTAGGGACAAATTGGGGCACCCCCTCGTTCCAGAAATCCTGGATCCACCACTGTTGAAATAGCGCATCCACGTAATTTCTTACCTTTGCGTTATATCAGTTTCCCATTCTAGTTTGGATATTTATCTAAATAACCTTTACTAAATATCTGCACAAATCCTCGCAGTGGTTTTTGATCACATTATTGATATAACTGAAGTGAATAACAGGTCATCGTCACACTGATCACAACAAGTATTGATTTGTATAATAAACATGATAAAAAAACATAATAAACATGATAAAAACACGCTCACTGATTTTACAGGTGAACTGCTCTAGATAATGCTCCAGAAATGTGTCGAGGGTTTACAGCTGACGTTTCTTCAGTGGAAACTTAAAAGACACAATTCATGTCATAATTTATTCATTTACTTAACATTTTCAAAATCGGAATATTTAATGTAGCGCGAATTCACCTCACCATTACAAATACAAACGCGTTAAAAATTAAAGTTCATTCAGGGGCGGCGGCACGGACGCCCCCCTTAGATTTTCTTCATTTCGTGGAGTATAGATTTTTGATGAAAAGGATTTATGATACAGAACTCAACCGGCAAAGAATCCTTCGTGGAACAATAGAAAATTTTCTCATCATCAAATAGAGCAAAATTTTATTTATGTTTTACAACATTTGACTTATTCTCTAAACATGTATTTATTTTCAAAGCCTGATTAGTCGTTGTCAACGGACAGACTTCGATTAGAGTATCCGCTAGAGTGCGTAGACTGCAGGCAGAGTTCCACCAGAGGCAGCA
>JBCAUI010182083.1:0-17313 GCA_038406195.1 Haplosyllis anthogorgicola
GTCACACATGACCAATGATCATGTAGGAACCCTACAGTAGCATTTCTGCCTAGAAACGCGGTTTCTATGCATTTCTGCTGTATCTGGGACATGTATCTCCATATATGGTAAATTAGGACATGACCCAGGTCATTCTAACCATATATGGGCAATCTAGATCATCCAGGCACCCTATGTTCAGCTGCTTGTGACTGAAATCACTCAACTGGAACTACCCTGGCAAAGGATACTAGCTACTTTTGTCGATTAAGGGCTTTCTCAATGGAAATAGTACAGTCCGGGACCACTTCAATACTCCCATACTATTCCAATACAAATTGTGAAGATGACCCGTCACTATCTATTTGAAATAAAAAGCCACTTCGCGACAATACTGTCACTTCTACACAAATTTTACTTTCAAATCAAAATTTTAAATTGAACGTTCGAATTATATACACATCTTTTTAACACAGTTTGGCATATTAGATCGGATTTTTCGTTTGAAATGAGATTTAATTATTTCCAAACCTTGGACGGAATGTCTTAATTTTGTGAATCGAGGCCCATGATCAGCAAACATAATAAGAACAGTGTTGTCAAGATAACCTTTGGATTCCAACGCCTAAAATGGACAATGAATGTTCAAAGTAGTATCATAATGTATTTGTAGTTATGGGGTGCACAAATTTAGGAGCAATAAAACCACCATGTTATTTGACGTTTATCCCAACTGCTAACCCCACATGTGCAAAATTGTATGATAACGTATTTAAACATCGAAATTATAAAATAAAAAACTTACGGTTAGCATGTTGACTGCATCTTCATCAGCATTTGCAATGGCAGTCATTGTATCGTGAGAATATTCAGAATGAAACAAGAAGCTAAACTTCGGTAAATCCGGATACATGTTGTAGAAATGAAGGGCAGAATCCATAAAGATTTGATGGCGAGGCCTTGACCCAAGGCAAAATCTCTACAATAAAACGATAATTAAGTCTGTATTCTACAGTTAGCCTGACATATGCTGTACATTTGTGTTAACATTCTATACCAAGCACAATGAAGAATGGTAAATAGTTATTGTGTACCTTGTTATTTTTGTATAACTTGTAAGCCTCGTGATAAAAGGTGCGCATATAGACATCTGTTGGCTTATTTTTCCAACCTAGCATCCTCAGGGTAAACGCACCTGCAGAATCAAGGTACACCTAAAGAATCTCATAAAAATGGCCCATAAAAGCACTTAATTCCAACAAACGCAAATATTGAATTTCCTCCTAAACATACCAGTACGTGGGTCGTCCTCTGCAAACTGCGTAACATAACCTATGTTTTGGAAGTCCTTAAAAATCCACGGATGACCATCAATGTTTTTTGCATTCGGCTTACCACGTCTTGCTTCAGGCAACTCTATTTCTGTTTGACCAGTGAGTATTGGTAACAAAGCTTGGGGAGTTCCATCACCTAACAATCGAAAGCCATAAAATATTGACGGAAGAAAAAGTAAATATCTGTGTAAAGTAATTTTTATAAAGTCTACCCACCCTTATTCCAAGAACAAATCCACTGCAAATATTTAAAGGTCCTTAACGAAATTTAACTACAGATCACTTTACTAGAGTTTAGTCACGAATCAGACTTACCAACAATATTATATCCTTCCAAAACAATACCATCAAGGTGTTTCGTGAAGTATTCATACGTCTTTGGTAAGTTTCTTATCCACGTCATCCTGGACATGGAATCAAAGCCAAACATCAACACATTCATTCCCGGAGAATCTGTAAAATATAACATCACATTTTAATTCGCATACAATTCGCTGACCTTGGAACTCCAAGGGAGCCACCTGAAAAGTCGATGTAAACGGAGATCCAGCTAAACCACAAGAAACCTTCGTCTTTGCTTTTTGTCCAACTGAAAAAACGAGTTAAGCGATGTCGAGCTAAGTGGATTGCTCTGTATATAAACTACATGTATACTAAATTTTTAAAGCATTGGGCCGGATTCCAACAATGGCATTAATTACAATACACGAACCTACTGATTGGAAAAGACATACTTGGTGTAAGATGCTTCTGTTGAGCTTTTATTCTGACTTGTGGATCATTATGAACACCCGAATGTGTATTCTCGTAAGTCTTTCCATCTGTTGCTGTACATTCAACCTTTATAAAGTCACTTGGCAAGGGACTTCCATCCTTAAAATTTGTGATGGTTTCACCGTACCTAGAGGAAAATAGGGCGCTCTATTTTACCATAATATTTGTAAAGAAATTCTCTAGTGACGATCTTATTGTTGATAAAATCCCTTGTTGACTAAGTCATTGTCTATGATATTGTACCAATCTGAAATGCTTTCTTATTAAACTAAAGATCACCACTGTGAATATTTAGACATATATTCTGACATATTAAGGGCACTCAGCAGGACTACAAAGGCTCCGAAATACACAGCTTAGCTGCGCCCTTTAAGTGTGACATATTTTACACTGGAGAAGCTAGGAATATTGTGTACCTGACAGAAAAGTCATCTTCCCAACCATACGGACTCACATCACATTTAATGTCACCATGCTTTTTAATTGCATCGGCTGATATGTGAAAAGTACCATTTCCAATAACGATCCAGTCTTTGTCCGGGTTACACTGAAAATTATACCAGTAAAAGTTAAATCACCCAAATAGAAATGTTGTACGTTAATTACCTTCTTCACCCCTGGTTCTGAAATTAATTTGCATTTCAACAACAGAGCTATTTAATATAAGTTGACAAAAGTGTTTTATCAAGGATAAAATTTGTGGTTATTACGGTTATATCCCTTATCAGACAGAGAGTCCTAATTTTAAAGTAAAGTTCACAAAGTTTCTTAATTCTTACATTATCTAATACTAATTACCTTATTTGGTTCAAACCAACTACAGACAACTTAAAAAGGAAAATCAAACAATCTTCGTTATCCTTACTACATTTTAGTATTATTACACATGTAATATGTTGCTGTTATTATTGAGATATACTTATGCAACCCACTTATAATTTTTTAACAATTTTAATTATGTCGATTCCTGCACAAAGTATCAATAAAACTAATTTACACTCCTCCCCCGATATATCGATATCGCTTATATCGATATCCCGCTTAAATCGATACAATGTCTTGCAGTTAGTCAAATTAAAACATGTAGATATTTGTTCCGCTTATATCGATATCCCACTTATATCGATACAATTTTATGTCGCCAAATTTATCGATATAACCGGGCAGGAGTGTATTAAAAAGTGAAACGTACACGATATGATTGATATTAATATTAATCAATTAGCTGAGAATATATGGGAGTATAAATGTAAACCCGGAATGGAGCCTGCCACTAATGAACGTACTAGATACTTTTAGCATAGACAGTAAATTTTATCTAGCACATTGGCATAAATGGACATGGCCTAAACAGTTTTACATTGTAGAGCTTCTGTCCTTTGGCATTACCGCGTTGCACTGGAGAGAGGATGGTCATTACTTTTAAGAGTAACATGTACACCCTTATATATCCTACAGAAGCCGCAAAATGATACTTCTCTTAGTTTTGTAGCCATATTTGGTTTTCGTGATTACATATAATGTATTACGGCAATGAGACCTTTCAGTTTTGTTTACATAAAATATGAGCTAAAATATTGTTAGGCTTGTATCTATTATTGTCAGTGAGCTTAGGTCTCTCAATTCAGTTTGTCTTGGATCAATATGAAGTCACAAAAGCTTGTGTCATGGAGTAGCTTTTTACATGACTTTTTGATAAAATATTTCCTAAGGGTTACATTCAATATTCATATGTATTAGCATTAGGTTATTGATTTGCACCTGGATCATACTATTTTGGGTCAATTTGAATGAAATTGAAGTAAACAGTATTCCAAATGGCCAAAGGAGACCAAATTCCCTGTCCTGTGCAGTTATGGATCATTGGTTTCAGTCACACAAAGTTGATTTCACTTTATTTGGTGCCTGGATGCCCCAGTTGGATCTCCTATTTACTCTTATATGGCCATATGCATAGCAACCATGTTTCTAGGCTAGAATGCAACTGTAGGGTGCCTACATGAACATTGGTCATGTTGGAATCTTCTGAACTCTGTTGGTTTTCAATTAGGGTCAAAGCATTTCACATCACTGGTTTCAGTGGTCTGCCTCCCTTAGCCAATGAACTGAAGCCACAGATAGCTTATCCAGGGTTTCTGGTAATTTTCCATAGGGGTATTGACAATATTTGGTAATATCACATGATCAATAGGCAGGGTTTGACCACCCCAAGCCTTGGGCTCTTCACTTCTGTTCCATGTGCCATAGAAGCCACTTGACTCACATTATTGCTATACTGACTTACAAACTTTCATCATTCATCCTTCATCATGTCTAGACCAGGACCACAACATTGGATTGGTATTTTGTACCACACATATCCTTTGAAAGTGTTATTTATTCATGTACTGGTCTTTTTGTGTATCTTTTAGGTTATTCTGTCAGCTTGAGAACTTTGGAGTCATTTTCAGTTGTTTCTGATAGAAACACATGAAGTTTTCTGGTTTAATTTAGTTTGCGTGACATATTTATGCCTATCCAGTACAGGATAAGCTGATTCTACTTCAAATCTGGTTTATTTCATTACTTTTTACCATACGCCAATGAGTTCAACTGAATTTGCCACATGAATAATAATAATATTCCTACATCAATAGTCAAGGGTATATCCCAGTGGATTCCTGAACAAGGAATACTGCTTGCATTCATTTTGAACACATTGTGGTCAATGTGACCAGTTTCCAAATTGCTTCATTTGGTTTTGCATGTTCAGAATCAATTCAAAATGCTTAAATATTTGCATTCAGTCCATATTACTTGCCAGATTACATGTAATAACTAAATAAATCATGTTCATCTTCTTTTATGCTGTCTTGAACAGTACAGTTTCAGCCTCAATGTGTGCTGCGCTTCATTATCTTATGCCTATTTTATTTTTATTGGTAGAGTTGTTCATGCTCTATCTATCTCAGCTGTTATTGAATGTTGTTACTATTGCTAATGTCTGATATATTGAGTCATATGAATTGGATTGAAAGTAATTCTGGATGAAATAAACGTTATGGAAATGGCTTTAAGCTTTCGCTTACTCTGTACATTCGCTCCGCCCCATTACCGATTGCAGCTATTCGACATTTGTAACGTGCCTTAATGTCTTGACGTCACCCCATGAATCTTTTGTTTACGTGTATGTTCCAGATTTATCTAATTTAGCTGTGGTTTTGGTTTAGCAAACGCAAATTTAAATAGACATCTTGGGCTAAATCAGATTTATTCTTGCACCATTTGTGCCATCGTTTTATCACAATGTTTCTCGTGTAGGTTACTTCAATGTAGTTTTAGGTTTTGCTCTTCATTTTCAATCTTTTTATGTTTACGAAAAATATGATATATCTCCGTTGTGTGGATAATTGGAAAATGTCTGGCACAGCAAGAGAAATGCAGATGTTTTTGTTAGCACTACAGAATAAAACGATTATGTATATGAATTATTTCATCATTTTATTTATCGTTACTATTCGTTAAAGATGTAGTCGATTTTGTTGCCACAAATATATTACCACATGTATTCGAAATAAAAGTTTCATGAGAGAGTTCAAGAACATCTCACAGATTTACATGTTCAATGGATGATTTCATTCTGTGTGTACATCAAATACTAAGTGTTGCTCTAGATGTGAAATGCTTATTTTCTCATATGCAATAAATATTTTAGTTAAAAGAAAACACTGTTGAATCGTGTGTTTGTTTACACTATTTATAACTAGCATCGTGCACTGTTAAATATGTATGTACATCTTTTTGCAGAACTAAGATTAATTCGATTATTATGTAACATTTAGCACTACAATAACGGGCAAAGGTAATTAATTTTAACAAGATAAACAAGAACAGATAAATATAATCTCATAAGAAATAAATCCAGACTTTCTGGGAAAAAGTATTTTGTCTTAGGTAACAGTCATGGATTTATAATTTTTCAAACTGAAAATGTTGACTCCCAAGATATCATGTAAATCATGTCTAAAATGTTTGCTTTGATGCAAGTTGAAAATTTAAGGGTCGTGGCAAAATTGGAAGTCACAATAAATGCTAAATGCATAAGTGAACTTTGGCAAGCCACAGCTGCGGTTGGCTAAATTTTCCTCAGTAAAACAGATCAGGCACACTGTTACTGGGAGAAGGCGGGTCCGAGGTAACGGGGCTCAAGTAATTTGCCGATGAAACGCTCGATCTGGGTGACCCATTCATTTGAAAGTTATTTGGAGTTGGCAGACTTGGTCTCGGTGAGCCATTATGCTTTGGAGTGCCATTGGAAATCGTTGATCTTTTGTCATCAATGTTATTCAGGACGTTTTCTGTTTTGATCTCAGCAGGTAGATCGACTTTGGGGAGTGAGTTGGTCAGTGTACTTGGTTTGTCACTGTCCAAAACTTTCTTCAGTGCTCCAGCCACTCTGCTTAGAGTAGCCAATTCATGCATGGACGAAATTTTTAACGTTTCCTTTGCATTTTCAAGTTGCATTTGTTCCTTTGTGGTTCTAGGTTTGCAACATGGAAAAAATGCAGGAAACTGTGGAATCCAGTCATCAAGAAAGTCATCTTTGAAATTTTGAAATTGTTTGCGCAGCGCTTCCCTCATAGACTGAGGTTTCTGAAATGTATAAAAAAATCATGGGTGTGAAACAGCACTTTCCATTATATAGGACTTGCAAAAGTGAATAAAATAATCGTGGGTGTGAAACAGCGCTTTCCATTAGGACGTACCTGAAGAGAATGTACCTGATTAGAAAGAATACTTACGGATGTATCGTTAGAATCAATTGAATTGTAAGCTGCGACGAACCACTCTACAACAAGAATTAACACACCCAGCGCGCATCCTCCAAAGATAATATAAAACACACCTGCAAATATGAAAAATACATCCATTATAAATTACTACAAGACTACTGTTTTTTAGATGTCTAAGACACAATTTGAAGTTTGTCTTACCAATCATATGATCAACTCCAAGCTGACCACCAAGTGCTTCTAGTGCCTTTGCCTCACTTTCATCCTTGTTGCTTCCAGATGCACATTGTCCACGCTGTTGGTACCTGCAGTTCAATTTTTAAGTGAGAGATCATGACAATAGTCTTGTCACATTACTTTTTCGATAGGAAAGGAGTAAATTTTAGGACACGTAACCGCTTCTTTTTATTGCCTTTTGATTTAAATGTCAATTGAGAATAACTTGATCAATTGAGAATAACTTGTTACAAATGTAATTTATATTGTGGCACATAATCGGCGATCAGTTTGTAGTGTAAAGAAGAATTTGCGCCTGGAAATGTAAACAATTTTTCCGAATCCTAAATGTGACAAAATCAGTACAGTTTAAGCTGTAGTGATGACGCGTTAGGAATACCTATTGTGCATTTATTTGAAAAGTAATCAACGTTACCATTTAGTCTTCAGTTCATCCATGAAACCGGTTTCCCTCATCTGCAATATACGGGTAGATAGTTCCTCTCGGTATGGCGAAGATTTCTGCAACCCAAACCCATAGCCGATTTTTCCAAACAGTCTACCAACTGTTTGAATTGTATTACATGGAATTTCTTCCACTGAATAGTCCAGAACCGCACTGTCCCAGATGAAGGCGTAATCTTCGTTTCTGACCTTTAAAAGAAATCAAGATGCAAACGGAAGCTACTTATTGCATTGTGAATCAAGAATCCCTTCTGCATTTACTGCATTGAAAGATTCATCCTACTGAAGATTGTGCAACGAGCACGGGAAACATGAAACTGTGAATTCTTAATATTTTGTAAATAATTATTTATTTTAAACAAGAACAATGTTTATTCGCATCCCGCTCAGCATAAAATATTGTTCAAAACAAGAACGAGACAATGAGCAGAGCACATTGCAAACCCGGCCTCCATAGTCGCCGATGGGGGGGGGGTTGAAAGAAATTTTTTCCCCGATGGGGGGGGTTGAAAGAATTTTTTTCCCCGATGGGGGGGGGGGTCTGATGCCAATATACCAAACTACCAATATACATTCACGTACCAGAACTCGGCTATCGCCAAAGGAACCCGGCCACCTACCGGTAGGCCGGGTTAATAATTCACGGACAACACAGTCCCAAAATTTCGCAAAGATCGAGGCCTGATTAAACATTCTAAATTGGTTATACCTTTCCCTCACCATAAAGTATTTATAGATTATTCACTCGTTATTATTGTCCAATATTTTTCGGGCTCTTTTACCATAATGCCGAAACGAAAGCGTCAAATTATCCTGTACAAGTCAATATGAGAGGCGTGTATACAATATCTGAAATATTAAGGGCACTCAGATCCTTAAGATGATATCAATATCTCTTGACAACAAAGTCTTTCCGACGATGTTTGCACTTACAATACCTTTACTTTTTCTTTGTTGAGGCAGAATGTTTTGCGATGTTGTCTTAACAAAGCTCATGTAACCGTCTTTTTTCGTTCAGTATATTAAGTATGAGTTCAAGTTGTGCGGTTTTCTTCGTCCTTTTCGTGTTCGCCTAAAGTGGTTTAGTTTCAAATGATCACGTAAGTAGTGGAAATATCATGTGAAATCACTAGATTCCACTTCTGCGGTAAACGTTACACCACTGAGTAACATTCGACAGTGTGACGTTCGCTGCCGAGGTGGAATATGTTGATTTCACAATTAATCTTACACACGTACAAGTTGAGTGTCTTAATCTTTCTTGTATCTTATACCGTAGACATGAAAACGATCCAAATATGCTACCTCTGAGACAGACAGGCAACGTCCGACCTGAGAATCCGTACCCGCTGGTTCTCCTTCAGTGTTTTTTTACAATGACTGTCCTATGAAATGACGTCATAAAATATTATGTTCCGTTCCATGACGTGACAATATGACTCTACAAAGGCTTGAATGAATTGTAAATCAATTTTCATGCAGGGAACCACTTAGTCTCATCGAATTTCATTCGGTAGACTAATATCTTGTACCAAGTAAGATATTCGTTTGCCCTTAATATTCACAGCTTCTTTTTGCCAACATCTGGGCTCTATTAGAAAACATATTGATCACAACAATGGAGATGCCTCAACAAAAGACTATTGGTTTTTTATTCACTCTTTAATTGCCTCGCACTTAACAACACTTCACTTGCTCTCTCTGCATATTTGTCACCTTTTGAATACGACAACAGACACCATGGTTGTAATTAATTAGTAATGATCAGCTGTGCTGCATAGATGTTACAACCGTCAACAACCTACTTCACGACCTTATTACTGAACTATTTTGTTTTAACTTGACCTACATACTATTTTCACATTTTCCCCAGGGCAGATACAGGAATGACTTTCTGGTTGAACTTTTTAAATTCAATTTTATTAGAAAGATAGACACTCGCTCATAATGATCTATATTTGGTCCTGACCAACATTGTCATTGGATACAATTGAGGTTGACCTTATTACAGACCGAAATCCTTTATCTCATTCGATAATTGACCTATTTACCATTGACCACATCTGTGACCTACTTACTGCTCTTTCCTGGTAACTTGTTAATCACAATGATCTGACCTACTTTTCCGTCTTGTACTCACCTGAATGTAATCACCTGCCCTGGTTATTACCCTGATTCGCTGATAGAAAAGATGTTTCTGGGAAGAAGGCTTTGAAATGATGTGTCATCCACACTTTCTACCTGCTCTCGTATCCTTTGTAACTTGGTGAAAGAGAGTCTTCCCCGAGCAATTCCTACTAATTGCTTACACGTTACCTTAATTTGCTTTCATGATCTCCCTAAAAGAAGAGTTTCTCCGTAACTATGCATTTTCTGTTATAAAAAACAAAGTGTAAATGCATTTTATGTGTAGAAAATACATCTAGTCTTATCTGTAACAATTTTTTGTAAAAGAAAAATAATCAAAATATCCTATTTTTAGTTTCCGTACCGTAAAACTAAGATGCTCTTTCCATTTGGTTACATGTTCTAGCGATGTGAAGGCAATTCAATACTGCTTTCATTCCAAAAAGTTCTATTAGAAAGAAAATAACCTACGTATTTGACCAACAATTGGCAATAAACAGAAAGTGACTTTAATATTTTACTTATGGCGTACCCACTACACGTGCAAAAATTGGCCTTGGCACCGGTGCCCTGATTGGAGGGAATATGGCAAATATGTTGTGCAGTGGGGTAAGAAAGGTTGTGTTTCCTTTGGGAGGGAATTGGTCATGTCCACGTAAACTCTAACCCTGAGGCATGATGTTTACTATTTATTGAGATGATTCTTATGTCACAGTTCTGGTGTACACTTCCCGAACTATGTAGTGCTGTGGCTTAAAAAGAGGTGGCCTTGTGGCCAATATCAAGCCTGTGACCTGACTGCCTAGACTTAATGGTACCAATTGTTAAGGAGTTATTGTAAACCATCATAATTTCCTCTGGTTTCTTTGGTACGATTTGCTTTTTGCATGCCGCATTTGGAACCTCTCAGAAGTGCTAAAGTGTTTCTTAACATGTTGTATGGTGGTTGTCGTCTGTGTGTGCGTGCGTGTGTGTGTGTGTGGATGGAGCCTCGGGGGATGGTTAGGGCGAGATGGTGGTAGACGAGAAGGGGGGGGAGGGGGGATTTAAACGTTCAGAAACTAAAACTAAAACTGAACATTAGAAAAGATGACAAATTAAAGACACAACTGGTAGATAGTATCTTACAAGGTGCGTGTCATAAATTAGGCCAATCACTCATTTAGCATTGATTTATCCCCTGTTATCGCTCATAGTCACGTTGATCCCGTCCATATTTAGCCAGAAATAGATCGGATTACTAGTTCCGTGCATGTCACTGTGAATTACAGCTCCATGTCAATGATGTAGACTTAACCAGATTCCTAAATAAGGTACAGATTTCAAGGCGCCAGTCAATAACAAAATGGCTTCAATGTTGTCACTTCACTTCATTTGAGGTAAATACGGTGGAAACTCTTTCAAGGTTGAAATTTATTTGTAAGATATTTTGCCTTGGTTTTAAATAAGATTGTGTTGCCTACGCACCACGGTTAATTGAACACGAGATATTATCACGATCAGCTCAAACGGTGTAAGGATTCCTTCAGGCAGTAACACAACATTCAGCTGATATTTTCGGAATTCTTCATAAAATTCCAGGCAGGAAGGATTGATTGAAAATGGACAGCAAGTTAAATCATTGTTTGTACAGTTGTAATTTATTGGGCTTGCATAATGCTACGAGAATTAGTGGTAATATTATGTGCTTCCCACTGCCAATGTTTTTTGCGTCAACTTTAATTCCCTAAGTTGTAAGAAATTTAGCTGAGAAGAAAATATCCTGCCACATTTTGTTTCAAGCATTTGGAATTTTTCAACTATTCAAAAGCCTGCGGATAGAGCAGCGAGTTTAGTTTATATGCGGCAATGTTGTTTTATTCTTGCACAGAATGGGATCAAGTTATTTAGAACTGGTTGTAATACCTAATTTGTGATAAGGAGACTTATCAACAGCCAAGTCGTTAAATGAAATAGAAATCTACTTCAAGGAAGGAGAAGAAAGGAGACGTAAGACATGCTAAGTAACGGGAGCCAAATTCCTTCAGATGTTGGGACTGTTGAGGTTTCATGTTTTCACTGCATGACAGCAGTGAGATCTTCCTTCCGCTTAAAGACTAATTTGTTTTTAATGATCAAATCAATTCAATTGCTGAAGATCACAGAGCTCAGTCTCGTGTCGTTTTGTCTCACGAATGATTAGAATCTTCAGAAGTGTCTTTTCTTCGTTCAAGTACAATGACGATTTTTTGTTAATTTGGCAAGCGTTTATTTACGAGGAGTCGAGGACTGATTTTACTTTGAGGACTGTTGTCTTATTTGTTGGAAGTACCGGACTTTTTTAACGCCAATTTAACAACTAGCGAGTTTGCAATAGTTGCCTCGTGTCTATCGAATGTGACAACATGGTTTCTAGCGTTATATGATGAAGTTGTATGACGTCACAATATAAACAACAGGACGTGACAACGGCACTACTTCTTACTACTTCTAGGCGTATGAATGTAGGAACAGTAGGATGAATTAATGTCAATTTTCAGATTGAAGACCATGTAGTCTTATGGAATTTCATTCGATAGATGATTAAAAATAAAGGGCTAAATACATAAATTAAAGAAATCTTTGGGAGTTTTATTGTAAGTTCCTTAGAAGCCGGGCATAACTTGAATAATTTTGCTGATAAATGCACCAAAAGTGGACAGAAATGGAAATAAAGACTGGACGTCCATTTCCAAATCGCGGATGTGTTTGTTGTCTGTAATTCCGAGAAATATGGCACATTTTGTTTGGGGTCATCCAGGAAGTTGCTGGAGGCAGAAATGATTGTTTTGGTTCAATAGGTGAACCGACTGGTTGTTGTATCTGCTGCAGGGGGTGTGCAGGGGTCAAATGTAATAGCCTGCAGCTGGACAGGGGTGCTGCGTGTTTGATGCAACAGCTGTACTATATCAGTTGCCCTAATTTTGTTGTTTACGTCCAGTTTACATGTTCCATTTTCTTCAAAATAAAAGATGCCGGTTGTCCGGAAATCTAAGGAATAGCAAAATTAGACATCTTTCATTTTCCTACCAATATATAACAGCTGTGACGATGATGATGATAATGACGACGACGACAACGCTGAAGCAAAGAATAGAGATATCAGATTGTTTGCATCGCAGTTTAGCTGTATAAGTCCCGCAGTCAATTTTAAAATGCTATCTGTGAAACGTATTCAAAGTGATAAAAAACGGCCCCATCTTTCTTGCTAAAAGCATTAGCAATAATTAGGCTGTACAAAATCGACAGGCGAAACAAGTTAGTGCTTTATGGGTTGGAGATAAAAGTCTCGGGAAAGAGAAGGTCTTTCCTTTCATCATGGACCTGAGAGTCGGTAAATCTATGGTATAGATCGACCGGTGTTTGTAAACTTACGGGAGGATGTTCGTCTCGGGTTGTAAACAAATGAGCAGAACAGTCGGCACAACTACAGCGGTGGATTAGACTTGATGGATCGGGCTGATTAGTCGTTAGTGTTGTATTGTGGTGAAGGTTGAAATGGGAAACGAATAAAGTACAACTGTTCTGATAAAGTTAACCAACGTTGACGGAGTAATGGCTGTTCGATTCCGCAGCTTTTTGGCTCATTTGGCATATATGCCAAAGAGCCTATAGAATCATGAAGTGTCCGTCGTCTGTCGGCATCGTCGTTGTCGTCCAGCATTGTTGTCGTCGTCTGTGCACAGTCACCCTGAGCACTATTGATCATAGAGACTTCATATCTTACACACATGTGCACCTATGTCCCATCTCAAAGCCTAGCAAAAATTATGTTGCTGTGACCATTATTCTCGAATTGGCAGCCAAATTTGTACTTTTCTTTGAACCTTATCCTTTGACACACAGTTAAAGGTACAGACTTCATATTTTGTGGTCATATGCATCTACATACCCTCTTTATTTTCTGTAAACATTATTGATGCCACTTATATTTCTAGCTTGGCAGCCATATTTGTGCTTTTTTCATTGATCACATCAGAGATTTGATCCTAGACACTTTGTATCCTTGTGATATTGTAACCTAAATTGTCTAAGTATTTTGAAAATGCCAAATGAGCTCAGGTCCATCTGGACCTATTTTTAATGTTACAAAAGTGTAATACCAGAATATCTAGAATTTTAAAAGCCTGAGGGATTCAGGTTGAGAATCAGCAGAACAAACTATATTTGTTCAAACAAAATACGTCATTTATACTAAAATCCTTCTGAAATCAGCCAGACCAAAGTAATTTTAGCCAGACATGGTCCGTCGGTCTGGCATTATTTCGAAATATTCTGATTGTGGGTTTCACAATACTCGAGAACTCTTAATTACTGATGTCTTCCGATTAGGAAGGTTGTTTTCTTGATAATTTAGTCTCAAATTTCCATTCTTCGGAACAGTTTAAAATTTTTGAATAAGCCCGCCCCCTTTCCAGTCTTATTTAAGTTTCCAGTTTTTAAATTTCACAGCACCTTCTATTGCACAGATGTGCTTCCAAATGTTCATTCAGCTCATAGAGTTCCAGCCATCTGGATCTACAGCCGAGTTATCTGGAAGTTCCCTGTATTACTAATCTACCCTAATCTATTGGCAATCATGTGCAATCAGAGAATAAACGAAGCATATGTGCTGTGGTATTCCAGATGGTTACGTCATGGTGTACAATTAGTCTTTATTTCGCCAATTCGTCATCACAGTACCGAACAGATGATTTGGTAACGAGGTTTAAGTTGCACGTTTTTCTCGTTCTGTACGTGTAAGTTGTAGGCAGTGCTCATTTAGACTGTAATGTTGCGCTAAGAAATACGTCATAATAAATCGCCGGATTCTACCTCGGCGGAGAACGTAAGACGGCAGAGTTACTTGGTGGTGTTACTTTCGTCGTTGAGGTAGAATCTGGTGATTTCAGAATTTTTCACAAAGGTACAAAGTGACGTTAAACGTGTAACTTAACCTCGCTAGGATACGTATGTGGTACTGATTAGCCTGAGTAAATTATTACCAGATGAAAGATCAAACGAATAAACTTGTGTAATGGGGAAATTGGCTGCGTGGGGCGTTCCGAGATTCATTCCTGCAGATGTCAGATTCATATTGCACTCGACATCTGGAAATACGGCCAGATTTGTTCTTTGCCACTCTACAGGATTCCGTTATGTGCTATTATCTATTGTAGTTCGGAGAGATGTCGGATTCTTTACGTTTCGCGGCTGTACTGGACCAATGAACCAGCTGATTCCTGGACCCAATGACAGAATGACCCAGTTAAATTTTACAGCAAAATCCGGGTTTAATTATAGGTTTGCTGTGTTATTGAAAGGTTATGTTCGAACAAAGAATCACTGGTGATAATAGCTTTTGACTTGGAACTCGCAGTTTACAAAATACATGTATGCACAACGACAGAATTTGTTATTTGAGCTGAACTTTGGAAATTTTATGATATTCCTTCTGATTTGGATAACATAATTTCTGGTTGGTCACACCCATATCCTACAGCTGATATGACCTTCTTCCACTAGTTTAATTCAACAAGATCCTTTTTACACTTTCACCATAAATAATTATTATAGGCCAGACTTCTTTTATTTGTTCGATGACGTTTCCGCTGCTTCCAAAAATAACTAATTGTTAACAAATTAAACAGAACCCGAATAACACAAAATCGTAACTTTTCATTTCTGTTGAACATCGTTTTGAAAAATTGTATGTCAATTTCGTGCAATTAATTGAAAATACAACAAAATGCAGCAGAGTAATTTTTCCCCATCACCTCGCCCAAAAACGTTCTTCACTGAAATGCAATCTAGCAAATAATAATACTTGTATGTGAATATCTGTACGCAATTCCACGACAGTACTCCTCAACACTCGTTTTGGTTTGTAGTACAACACAAGACGTGAGCTCGCATGTCGCATTATATGCGCGAATAACTTCCACCTACACCATACGGCGACCACTTCAAAACGTCCTTGTGCAGAGATTGCATTCGTGACATATTCGGCTTAATTGCATAATTGTGTTATGAGTGGATAATTATATGTTTAACAGAGCGGTGCCTCACTTAAACTGCACAATACATTATCAGTAGGACTAATGGATTGTCGCAGAACGTTCACTGTTCCTTAGGCCAGACTTTATTTGTTGGATTACGTTTCAAAGAACGAACATTTTGAGAGCAGCTGTGGGACAGAAACCCATTAAAATAAAAATTGACTTTGTTGTATATTTTTATATTTTTCATAAAAATTCAAGAAATTGATGAATAATTTTCCTGAAATTGTTTGTCGTGGTGAGAAAAAATATGATTTTGTGTTATTTGGGCTTTGATTAAATTTTTTTATGATGACAATTCTTAAGTCTGGAAGGGGCGGGAAACGTGATTCAACAACAACAACAAAAAAAAAGTCTGGCCTAACTTCCTGCCGAAAATAGAAGCTCAAATCACAGTCTCCGCTAATTGGCCAATAATGTGATGCAGTAAGAACAATAATTACGTTACCTAATAAATTAACAAAACGGCTAGATTGGGATTCTGCCTTGCAAAATGATAACCGTGATTACTATTGTAGATTATCCTAGTAAACTGTGTTGACAGATCTAGAGATGTGTGCTTATTTAGTTGCGTTAGAAAGCAAACACTATGCATTTGTTCTGACAGGCCGATCGCTTATCTGCGGCTATCACCGCTAGAACCCATGGCATTCCGATTACAAATCCTGCCACTCAAATCTCAACGCAGTCAAATATGTGTAGAATACACTGAACTAGAATGCCAACCTGCGAATGTCTGATATATGTAACGACGTTTCAAAGCGTAGGAAATTGACACAAAACCTCATAGCAAGTGACAGCAATTTCTGGAATTGCACCGTTTCAGATTACATTTTTAAATTTGATGGAAAGAGGGCCCAACAAAGCTGCTTGAAATATGGCGTGATACAAAGGCAAGCTACTTCTTTGAATCCACAGAGTCAGTTTACTCGGAGGAATAATTTTGTCTTCGAGTAAATGGACTCGAGTGGTTTCAAAGGAGTAGCTTACCTTTGTATTAATTCAAATTGACTTTCAAGAAAGGGGCGTGAAAACGTTCTAGTGAAAACACCACGTTGCTTCACTATCTCGGTGGTAAAGAAGTTTTCTTTTTATCATACAAAATCTGTACTTGTGCGTGGTATGATAGATTATTCCGAGCACATGTGTTCAAGACAGTTTTAATCTGAGAAAAGTCTTGAGAACAATCATGAGTAATTAATTAAGCTGAAGTTAAAATGGGGAAGTAACGGAGGTTTAATTGTTTGCATCAGTGTTCAGCACTACCCTAGAACTTAATTGCCATTAACAGCATTAAGGGTAGACATTTTTAGTTGTTGGATTATGCTTGCCGCCCCTTCAAAAAAACAAAAATTGTAAAAAAAAGAAATGTACTAGAATCAAAATAGCAAGTAAAAACGTAATTTTACGTTGCCTCGTTAAACGTTGCTCAATTATGAAAAGTACAAATAGCTTGTACCATGTCAAAGAGTTTCCTACTATATAACTCTTTGACCATGTCGATTTTCACTTCTGTTGGTCTTCCACTTCCTGTGGAAGATCTTTGTGAAGCGCGTCCTATTTACAAGCAGTCACAAAATCTTGGCAAAA
>JBCAUI010182194.1:0-31794 GCA_038406195.1 Haplosyllis anthogorgicola
GAGAAATATTAAATATTTTATCGATATTTATAAACAGTTTGGCTTTCTTGGGACCAAGTTCAATTTTTTTTTTTTTCGATCGCCGCACTTTGAAAATCCTGAACGTGCAATGTAATCCAAATGATTAAAAAAAAAGGCCTAACTGCTAAAACAATACATTCCAGTAAAATAGACGCATTGTTGTAATGGCTTTCTACGCTTTAGGTTACTACTTGTAATTCGCGGCAATCTTTAATCCTTGTTGCCTGTTTGATGAAAAATATCCCGTCACAATCTGTAAATTATGATAAATCATCCTTAAAAAATACCAAATCTTTGCCTCCAATTACGCAGATAATTGAGCAGATGAAATACACTCTAGGTAAGGTGTTAGGTACTCTTAAGCTCGTAGTAAGACAACATGAAACTGATTATGAAGGATCATCTAACAGTGTCTGGGCACCTTTGTGCCTAGCCTTACGCTTAAGACACGGATTTATGATAGTTCACGTGTGCATTAGCAAAGCAGTAAGCCTAATAACTATTATATTTCATAATTTGCATTTGATATTTCACTTTTGCAATGTATGTGAGACAGGGTTTCTTTGTTCTTGTGATATTGTGATGTTGATAAGAATAATAGGAATGAGGCAAATCTCCATTTTGTTTTAAACAGCTTTACTTATTTTTATCTCAATTACTATCGTGCAAGAACTACAACCAGGCGAATAAACCTTTGCAATTTTACAAATTTCCGGAATCTTTCGTAGTTGTTAGTAAAGAGATAGAGAATGCCATCAACGTGAAATTGTTTGTTTTCTTACATCACTACTTGCTAATCATGCAAATGTTCGCTTATCGTAAGGGAAGGTATGCCTAAATTCGAATCCCTGAAGTATATCCTTTGTGTCTATACATTAAACTTTAGGCATATACTTTGTTTATCGTGCACTGTCACGTACACATTCCGGAAAATAATAAAAGTTTTTCATATTATTCTGTCTGCTAATTGGGCTTATTTCCCGAATTAAGTGTGTGAATTTATGGTGTTACTGGTAAGGTAACTAATATAAATGACCAAAAACCGCCTATTACTAATCACTAATTTGATTTGATTAAAAATAAACTTATAGGCCAAATGAATAAAAAGAACATAGAAAATACGAAAATGATTTTCGGTGGTGCATTAAAGCTTGATCATCAGTAGACAAAATGTTTCAGTATATATATTCAATGCACAAACAATTTGTTAAATTGTCTCCAGTAGAAACATGGGAAACACCTTAATCTATTGAAACTAGCTAAATTGCCATTATATCAGCTGAACTTCTATGCAACGCTTTTGAGCGAGAATAACTCGTCAATCAAAGAAGTGAAGATTTGCTAGTATTGAAAATACATATGGAAATCGGAAATATATTTCTAAAACATTCAAGAGGACCTATTGAACACGATATCTTGGAGTTCCTGATCACCTGTGAATGATACAGTGTAAAACAGACGGCTAACCTGGATACTGATTGTTGTTCAAACAGCATGAGTTTTGTTAACGCAAAACATCTCACTTTTCTGCAATGTGTTGATAGTTTTAGTTATGTGCACCATTACAAATATTATGACTGTTAAATGAGAAATAAGGGTTTTCTGACTAATTTTCCATTGCAACGAAAGATACGATTTAAACTAAAAGGTTACTTTTTGTATTCTCGACGATGGACAGCCGATGTAATGAAGTTAAATAAGATGTACAAGTCCACCTTCAGCGCGTATCCACAGCCACGATAGCAAAATGGGTTCTTTATTCAATTTAAGAACAATAGGATCAGATGTAAGTTGTGTTTTTCGCGCGAACAACAGAACATCATGAAATTCTGTTCCCAAAAAGAATTAAATGTCACCCTATCAGGCTATAAGAACTCGTTTGACTTTCTTGTATTGTCACAAATTATTGGCATATTTTGAACGGTGTTCTAGGCAACGTGAAGACAATAGTTCATGTGTAAATGTAAAGCCTGATATTAATGATCATAAAAATGATTATGTCTGCTGGAGCACACGGATACATGACTCTTGAAGTAGGTATCTATAAAATTTTTATCTATTTTCGGCTTGTTGCGCACAATTTATGGACTCATTAATGTCGCATTTCAGTGTAAAGCGTTATGAACATTTATCTCCGTTTTGAGCAGAGTGCACCAGTAACGTGTATTTCGCATTTCTACCGAAACATTATTAACAGGCAATGATAATGGGCAATTATTATTTTTAGGTTTACCCCCAGTTTAGTCATTTTTAGATACTATTTTAGTCATGTACTAAAAATAATATACAATTTTCTGTCGAATCTACCAAATAGATAAATAAGGAAAATCGTTTTAGCTAGTTCCGAAGATAACAGAATAGAGGATTCATCGGTCAATTTTGCGTACTTTTATCAAGCCTATCAGAATATCTTTTATGGGCCAGTTAACGTTAAAATCTGTTACTCCAAATAGACAAGTTAGTCCGACAGTTTATAAGGAAATCTCAGTGCAGACCCTGTCTATGTGCATGCCAAATGATTCAAGTCGTCAGCTTTGGAGACACTGGATGCTATGTTTAGGGCTACTGAGCTGTTGGCTCGTACACCTTATCCATTTACATAAAATAATTACAATTCTCTCTTTGTGAGACGTATGGAAAACATGATGGTAAAGATGGAAATCAGTCTCAAGGGATAATAAATGGGATATGGCTTGTAGGAGGTAGACTCAAAACTTCAGCATTGGACGTTCAGCAGTGTATGAATGAAACCTTGCATTATGGTTAGCCATTTTACTTCAGAATTGACAAAATACGAGGTTCATACGGTAATGTAAAAGTATTGAAGTTCAATGGTTTTAATTCACGGAAGTTTCAAATTAGGATTTTTATTGGAGATGTCAAGTTACAAACCTGTGTAATACCTATTTGCAACCCTGTTTGACGTTTTTGATGAAACATGGATGATGAAATATTATTTTAAAACACGGTCAATAAAAGTTCAAGCTTTGTTAACACCAATTTTTAGGTCATTGCATATATTGACCAACAATGATATTAACATCTACATTTAATATTTATTGTTTTGACACAGCAGAGGAGGACTGTAGATGAACATCACACCTGTAGTTTATGCATATTGATTCCCATTTCAAATTATAAATATTTGCGTAGTTAGTTTGGATTACAATAGTAGTTATCAAAGTAAAATCTCTGACCCTTAATGCTAGAAACTGTCGGGAGCGTTGAAGCTATTTTTGTATATTTAGCATCTTCAATTTTGTTTCTTAACACTTAATTCTGTTTCAATGTGTAAACGATCAAAACGTAAACATTAACAATACAGATAATATTCTAGGTTAAATTAGCATCGTTATATGCTGTAAAGAACCCTTCTTGTAACTTTACACAAGAAAAGCTTTTTTCAACAAGAATATTTCGCACAGATCAAGTGCATCAAATTCTTTCCCTAAAGTCTCGCTATCATATCAGGGCGAAGCAGCAAACATAAGCCAGGTATAGATTGTTTTGAGAACAGCGGGATCATTTCTACCATTAAATATCACACCTGTCTCTCTTTTGTACTGGATCATAAGCTCTAACATCTCTGTATGTTACCACCTTGTTATGTAATGATAACTATCTTCAAAACACAGAATGGAAACCATTATGTGCAAACGCATACAATAATTGAAAACAAAAAGAGATGCTGAATTTTCGGACCCCAACCGATGAAATTATCCAAGCCAATTAGCCGTTAGGGTTACAGCCACCCAATTCAGCGAACCACAAAATTTACACAAGTTTAGAGAAAAAAGTCAGGTTTTGTAGTCGACTAATCGCACCGCTAGTCGGCAGTCAGTGTGGGCCTACTGAAATTGTTCCTAACTTTGAGGCAGTTTATCCATTAGTCAGTAATGGTCTACAATACTGCTAGACCACGCACAGTATGGCTTGAGGGGATGATTATTGTCCACGTTTGGTTAAATTAAAAACTTGCATTAACTGATAAAATAAACCTAGGCGTAAAATGCACGTGCCCTCTCGTTTATGTAACCCTTAATCTTGAAAACTCTTCATAACTGTCGCATGTTATCCTAACTTCAGATACTTTAATGACGGTTATCAGGTTCATATTTAATTATCCCATCTGCACACTTACAGAATAAGTAAAGACCGAAGTGGACACATTTTAAGGTCATCATGATACTGTGACATGTATCAAAGTAATACAATGAATGTAATTATGATAGAAATAATAGATGGGGTATATACCTTCATAATTAATGAAGTTCAAAGTGGTTTAGTCTGGTTTGATCACCATTAATCGATCATCGTCATGTCCATTAAGTAGTATATTGACCACATTGAATTTGGTACTTTGTTCCAAGACTGTGTATCAAAACGATAATGCTAGGCAATTGACTTGGTTTGGAGTCCACATTGTCGATGGATATGAGGTTTCAATAGACTGTGCAGGGTGCATATGTTTTAATGGGGTTTTTTTCTCAGCTTTAACTGACTCTTACACAAAACAAGAAAACACTAAGATCCGTTTTCAGCAACAATTTGCTCCTTTCTACCGACCTGTAGTGTGCGGAATGACACGTACAATGTTTGGCTGTGTCAATTGTGTTCATAAGGAAATTTAACCTTTTTGGGGAAAAGGTTTGGATAAAAGTGTAACTAACTATAAAATAAGTGTATTTGCAAATGAATCCATGCCACTCGGGGATTTAAGGGTTTGTGGAAATTGTTCATTGACTTGTGTAGTTACACATTACAATTATTTTTGTCGTATAAATCAAACATTTGCAGTCAGATATGTAAAATGTAATTTAGAGTGTGTACTATAGCTTTATAGCAGTATTGACCAAACAGTTACTGCCTCAAGCTTTAATATCCCAGAGGTTAATAACAGCAGAGGACTAAATTACTTTAAAGGTGCATATAAGCCCTCTCTCTGGATCGTATATCTTTTGATAAATGGCATCCTAATTTTCACCGGCAATAACATAACGATGTAACATATTCTGAAGCATTTATACCACTTCACGTATTGATATACCACAACCTGTCAAAACAGGTGGACGTAATCTACGCATTAGACTTTATTTCTGTCAAGAACAGTATTGAAAATTACCCTGTACTCCAAAGATTCCTAATCCATTGACGTATTGTATGGTGTCCTGGTATTGTCATTTAGTGGTCCAATGAGTCTAGGTGAAATATTTCACAAAACTTTTTGTAATCATTAAATCTACTTGACTGCAACATAATGAACCTCTGTCAACTCTGATATGCATCACACGACCATCATGGTATTCGATTTAGGACAGATGCACATAAAATAGAATAAGTCCAGTTCTGAGGTCAGGAGTGAAATATTGCCTGCATCTAGGAAGTGTTTAGTTCCCGAATTCATTTAGCTGTTAATAATGACATAGTAATTAGAGTATGAACTACAGCAAAACAAATGATCAACCGAATATGTTTCTATCGGGAAAATGTATGACCTAAGCTGACCTGCTTGGATGACGTGCCAGACAAAGAAATGCTTTTATTATTCCAAAAGTATGTCTCTTTTCCTACGCACTAGTTCAGGCTAAGATATTATCCACACCGCTCTGTTTCAAAAGAGAAACTTGCAGCCGTGCATGATCTTTGTTAGCAGTGGATAATAATAATTGCTACGCGCTGTTATGCGTATGACTGAACATTTTATTTGTGAACGACACAATATATCAAGAGAAATGCAAAACGAAAATGTTTATGAATCTAACAAAAAGCCTTTTGTAATTTGCATTCTGTAATACGTGTGATACTCTTTATAGCACTTAGAATATTACAAAATATTACCTACGTACAGATAGAAATGATCATTTGAGGTTTCCATAGATGTCGGCAGAATTGCACACATCTTGAAATTGTTTTGCTTGAAAGCTGAAGATGTTATTTATTCACTTTTATATCAGTCTTTGCTTTCATTACCATAGTTATTCCATAAACATCTCTTTGGATGGTACATATTTCAAGTCAGTCTTTTTTGCTTGTAGTCCCTCATGTATTATTTGAGTGGAACGGATTTCTTCAGAAAGCACAATGCAGACTGTTCAATATTTTAGTTGCAGAGCATAATATGACATTTACAACGCTAATGAACACGTTAACTTGCGTAGTTCACTGACATTGGAAAACAATTAACAGTTTAACGTCTGTCATATATTCGTATCGTCTGGCCTAATGATTTATGTACAATTAGTGAATGATTTTATAGGATGTCTTTTGCTATTGAAAGAAGATTCGTTGGAGTTTATTACACAATTAGATCAGTCTTCAATTCGAGATTAACAGCCAGAAATACAGCAGCCTATCTGATATGAACCATTTTATGGAGCTATGAAGATTATCGCTATCGTAAAACGGCGCTAAAGATACGTTTAACGTAGCACTAAGTGGCTCAAAATCCTTCATTTGTATGATAGTTAAATGCTGCTAACCTCTTCCAAATTTCCGTCTTAACGCAGTTTACCACTGATACTAAAATGTAAACAGGAAGACTCGCTAAAAGGGAAAATTACCATCAGGGCTCCTAGTTGTCCTAAACGAGATGCGAGAGGGTAAAGTTGCAAATCTGCTTTAAACTGCCATGGGAGTAACTAGTACCTTCAAAGTAGCGTCTTACCTTTTAGAAATTCCTTGCCACATGCAACTCAAATGTAAATTAAAATATCATTTGATAAAATTTGATAAAGCCTTTGTCATGAAATAAAGTCATAAGAATGCTATTACATTTACGAACTCAATTTAGTCCAAGCAAAGTCTCTGGTGAACTATAAATCGCCACGCTTTGTCTCAGTGGCGTGAATTTGGGAAACAGTTGTGATCTGGTGAAACTGAAAGTTTTCATAAAGGCATGCCTGGTTTATCTACCTTTACGTCATTGTTTCTGTGCGATCATTCTTCATAACATTCACTGAATAATATGTTTCCCGACAGCTGTTGCTCATTTAATGTATAAATTGAAACATTATATAGTACAGTATTGTTGTTTGTTACATTGTTCCTCACATTGTTGAAGCATTTTTTGCAGGTCAGTTTTAAGACACAGTCAGTCTTATTCAACATTCATGTCAAATACCTGCGAGATTGATAGATGTTTCCTGTGAGTCCCTTTTAATCAGCGACTAATTTCTGGTGTACATCGCTTACATACAAACAGTATGCTAATATGACCACATAGAAACTGAGTGGTTACTACACACTAAAACCTGCATTGGGCGAACTGCGATAAGCCTAATGAAGTGACGTAATGCTACAAAATTATTTTTGGTGATTGAAAGTCAGTACATGGATGACGATGTGATATTGATGCTGTTGTGGTTAAGTGCTTAATGTTTTGATTTATGTCAGTTAATGTAGATTTATATGATACATTCAACGTAACCAGTGTATTTATGATATTGCAAGCAGTGCTCATAAACAGCGCTCACTCGGATGAAGATGTAGTTGTACGTACTGTGCGCTCAAACGAACGCACGGACTTAAAATTGTACGAAACATCCGACTTCGTTCTTGGACACCTCTTTGGCAGTATTACAAATATAGATACATGTAGCTGAAGTATTTTCTCATCTTGGTTATGACTTGTGTTTATTTTTTATTTTTTGCTCGAGAGAGTGGACAAGAAAATATTTCAGTACCTCAGAGCTGACTGTTTTTGATGGAATTTGTTTTGGTGAGTTAGGTGAAGTCCCATAGGCTGTTGGCCTTTTCACGTTTGCGTCGCTCTTTTGTTTGTCTGACACGCAAAGATAAGTGTCGAAGGTACGTTAATTTACAAATGAGCTTTGTCATGCATGTCAGGTTTGGTGCGTATTCAACAACTCATTAAATTTTATTCGTAAGCTTTACCCACGGGGTAATGTTTTGTGCAAACTTATAAAGAAAACGAATTTATTTTTTGTTAGCAGACATGCAAACAATTGTTTGGAATCTTGTTATCGAAGTTGTTGTTGTGAGATTGATTCTTTAATGGAATATCAATATTTTGCTTCAATCGTTCAAGTTGTTTTTCAAATATCTTATCTGATACTATTTCAAATATTACTATAAAGTAAAAGACATTACCTTCTCAAGACGAAGCGTGTGTGTGCAGTGGCGTATCTTATTCCATGCAGGGTTGTCTCCTGGGTGAAATCTTTTAGCAGAGTACCCCAGGGGGAGCTCTCTTGTTCCGAGGTCTTTGCCTTCTTCTCGACGTGGCTCTTACTCCTGCCAGAGACCTGCATTGAGACATGTGACGAATCTTTAGTGGGCACAAGGTGGTAAGAGACGGTGTTCGGTGTACGCTTATGGGTCGGATTCTTTCCAGCTGATCCACTGTGTTTGGGACGATTGGTGCTACGCTTTGCAGACTTTCCTGGTTCATGACGCACCATTTTGTAGCGAGACTTGCTGTAATGTTATTATTTATATTAACAAGGCTGTCGGAGTGATGAGCCAGTAATGACCCCTGCATCCTTTTCTCTCATGTAGCACCAGTGAAATTTGGCATCCTGGTAACCTCAACTTATAAAGCAACATGAAATGTTCGGGTAATGATACATACGAACTGTCCTTGCGCGATAGCCAAGTCTTGGTATGTTATCCATTTACCAAGTCCGCTTATATTAAACTTTTCGTCCCAACTTTAACAAGCAAACCCATCTCCTAAAACCAGCTTCTCGTAAATGAAGCTGCCTTAATTTGTGTATATGACACTTGGCAGCTGATCAAGTTCAACATACAACACCTTGCTTTCTCTTCATCTGTAGTGTAATATGTAGTTACATACCCAAGATCCCAAACATTAACAATTATTGTCTGACCTCATTTTTAATTAAACGTAACAGGCTCGCGGCTCCATTAAGCAAATTGATCTCAGTCACATTCCTGTCATTAAGCCAGTTTATGTTAAGATGCTGCTCCACTTTACTTCTGTTTCATTTATAAGGATGTGTGCCAGCTAATTTCTTGAACAGCCGACCTTGTCCAGAAATACAGACTTCATCTATCGGGAGCTATGCAAGAAACATGTTAAAGTGAACCTGGTGAATAACTAGAAAGCCCATCGCTGGCAAGACAGCCTTTTCTTCCGCCCAATCTTGTCTTATTTCGGTTACATTGGGGGTACCCTATTGGATATTCACGAGGTAAAAATTTTCAAAAATGTCATCTCGCCAACACGCTATTGGTAAGATTTTATGTCGCAATATGAAATGTCATCTCTCCAGCTACCTTGGGTGAGGATTTATTTTGCTGAAATATCATCTGCTACGCAAAGCATTGTGGGTAATTGAAATTGAAAATAATTGCAAATAACTGTTTCATCACCAAAATAAAACTGTGTAGCATAAATACTCAGATTTCTTTTGTAGTAATTGAATAAGATAAAAACATGCGCAAATAATTGTGAAAATATCAATAAAGTCTTCTATCATGTAAATTTCCATCTCTCCAGTACACTATTGGTTTTCGAAGGTATTTTGTCGGGAGATGAAAATTTAGACCTCGTCAGGGTTCCAATAGAGCACCCCCATTGTTGATATGTATTGCATGAGGAGATGGTTTGTTGAGCTGGGAAATAAATTTAAATTATAATATGAACTTTAGTTCTAGTGCTGGCACAGTATTTATATTCTTCATAAATACTTTCTATTCCTGACACACAAAGCTGTACACCAGTATGTAAATATTCACGTTAAATATACTTAAATCTGTAAAGTGCATTGCATTTGGTATAATGCTAGCTGGCGAATATTAGTCTTATTAGTTTGTTACTTTCGCTTGGTTTTACGTGAATGATGAAAAATTTGTGTGTTGTAATTGATTATTGTGTTCGCATGGTTGGACGAACATTAATTATTTGTGATACTGGAGGTTAACCATTGGCCATACATACCCATGTATGTTTGTGTTTTCCAGCAGTATAGTGATTTATAATTGATAATTTTTATTTATCATAAAATGTGCGAAAATGAGAACTAGGCGCAACTGCATGTTCAAAACATGTCCAAAATGAAGCAGACGGATCTTTGGTCTTTATCGAGTCCGTGACACAAGACACAATTCACTAAACGTTACTGTAAACTCTGACTGGAGAAATGAAAAAAAATTCGCTTATTACCGCCCGCGTGCCAAGGAATGTAATGTTTCCAGTTGCGTCTTTCTCCCTATCTGTGTGTGTGTGTGTGTGTGTGTGTGTGTGTGTGTGTGTGTGTGTGATTGTGTGTGTGTGTGTGTGTGTGTGTGTGTGTGTCTATCTGTCTGTCTGTTTGTTTACGTTATAACTTTTGAACCACTTGAAACTTAATTTTTTCAAGGTCATAGCAATAAAAATTATCCAGTTTTGACTGGTATTTGCCAATATCACATGTTACAAAATCTTTGTGACAAATAGATGAAGTCAAGGTCTTTTGAAAGTCAAGGTCATTTGAAGTTCAATAAGTAAAACCACAATTTCAATTTCTTTTCGTAATTTCTATGGCAACTGCGATTTTTGCAAATAAAACGGTGTGTGTTTTCGCTAAAAGGCACCTTTGTATGCATAGATCCGGCTAAATCGAGATTTTCTTGGCTCAACATATTGTGTTCAGAGATGCGAAATTAAATGAATTACATTAAAAGATCCATAAAATAAACATATTTCTGTCTTAGCATGGAATGGAGAGAGACACAAAAATTGTCAAACATGAAGATTCAGGACCTGCATTTTCGGAAAGTATGAAAGGTCAGTCTGATGTTGAAAATGGGGGGTTTATTCTTACGGTTCACTTTAATTGTTTGCTGTGAGCAGATTTTAAAGGTATGGTTCACACTTAAAATGAAACTAGCAATCAAATACTATTGTTATAGGTACAATGAAGGTGGGTCCCAAATTGCGTACTTTTTGTGCTTTTTCAGAAAAAAATATTTTAAGTGAGCGATTACGATACCAATATGTGAAGGTGGTCTATTGTTTATTTATCTAATCACTATTCGAATACACAGTTCAAAATCGATATAATGTTTACAATTGAATTCAACTTTTGTAAGTTTTCAGATATTTTTATATATTCTATCTGTCTTACATTTTGTTTGCAGAAACTTTCTTATGCGCTCAATGTAGATGGACGGTATTTAACAAACCATGAATAAAATATAATCCATTAGCAGAGCGGAAATTATAAATTGATACCACTAATGGAATTGACCAGCCATTATTAAATCGATTTGTAACTGAGTATGTGCGTCTATCGGTTTTACTCTTTGGTGTGATCTCCGAAAACAAGAGATACTAACGTTGATGCTACATTTTGTATGAACATATTACTTCCATTATTTTGTCATTATCTCAATAAACTAGTTCTTCGCCCGTCTGCCTCGGACCTTGTGAAATTTGTGTATTCGATGGTGTGTGGGTAAAGTACCCTCACAGTCACTGCTTTTTAGTCGAATTTTAGTGGAATTCAGTAGCATACAAAGCATGGTCATAGTCTTTTCCGCCATGACTTAATTCAAACTCTATCAATAACGCCTTCCTCCTCACTATTATTTGCCTTTACAATCATAGTGGATCTTGCTTGTGAATAAACACTGCAGTTTTGTGAGCAGTCCTGCTTAATAAATATTCTTCCATGATAGTTGATAATTCCCGACTGGCCAGAGTTAATCTCGAAGTCAAATGATTTCCATGTTGATCACTTTCTTGTACAGTAATTTTCAAATGTTATTTTGAAATGTAATGAGCTGCCGTATTTATATTTGTTGCTTGAGACAGTGTAAAATATTCAAAAGCACGTTTCCATGAAATGTTTCATGGGTGCGCTTTTATTATTGTTACAATATATTTTCGTTTCACCGTTACTTGGTATAAATAGATTCTCTGTCATGCCTAATGAGCATGACAATCTTTACACTCGGAACAAATTGACGTAATCTAATGTTGAATCCATTAGGAAGCAATGCCACCTGCAGTTTAACTGAAGTGACCAGGGTGGGTCCATTACCTTTGTTTCCTTATTTGATGTTTAGATCATAAAATTATCGTGTATTCTTTCCATTCACATTGCACACATATTCGTTAAATTTCAAATTTAAGCAATTCTTTCAACTAAAAATATTCAATTTCTGAAACTGGAATCTAGTGCGACAAGTTAAATCTTACACTTGAAAAGGTTGGGCTGTATCAAATAAGTAGATTTTCAAAAATCTTAACGCACCGTCCTTAATGCACCAACCCTAACGCCTATGAGCCCAACACTAAAGAACTGGCATCGGATAGTCTACTTTTGCCCTACTGGGTCTACTGACTAGGCATCTTTAATCATGATAATTAGTCCGAAACACTTAACTTTTTGCCTAGACTGATGTACCTGTGTGGCAAAAACAAGCACATGCAATTTCCAGTTCCTGTATAAACAGGCCGTCCAGTGGTCTGGAAGATGGCAGCAGTTTCTAAGCTGTTATTGACATAAGTCGATAATGCTGACCTCTAGGCTAGGGTCAAAGAAGTCTATCGACGAATGTGCGATAGACTAATAAACACCTTTGCGTATACAAATTTTCTGTTATTTCCAAAATGAGCGGTAGTTATCTAACGCCAAATGAGAAAATCGTCTTCTCTTTTTCTATTAGACAACCTCATGCAAAATTGATTTCCTGAGTCTCATTTTGAACTCAATATCAAATAAAAATTCATATTAATCCATAAGAAAACAACACATCCCAGGATGCTATTGTTCCGGAATGCAGACCATGAAAGAGTTTTAAACGTTTAAGGCTCTGCAACCATTAGCTCAGCATTAGCTCAGTATGAAATTCGATTGTTGCGGGACCTTAAACTTTTGATTTTTTTGGCAGATAATTTCATGATCTGAATCCTCTGAACGTTAACCGAACCATCCTGAAGTCCGAACACTTTTTCGTTTCTTGAGTCTCTCTTTTCTCTGCTGAACATCTGGTATGTAGTCACGTCCTGGTGTCCTGTTCCCCTGTGTGTAGTTTTACAGGACAAAACAGCTTCCAAGAGATCAGATTGATCTAAGACACAGGATTCACCATTACAGCACAAGTAGCACAGACTCATCAAATTGTCTTCATTTCTGCAAAAGGATTTCCTTGTGTAAAATTACCAAATAGAAAAGAAGACGATTTCATCCTTAAAGTGTTTCATTAAAACTTAACTTTTTTCAAAAAATTCATATTGCTGTGCAGTGAATCTGTAAAATAACCCTGAAGGAACAACATTGAATTTGTCCAGCGAAAAAGCATGTTGGCACCAATGGTAGGAGCCAATTATTTATTTACTGTTTCTTACCAGAAGATAATGACACTCAATTTCGTATTTCTTAACTGAACCTTTGTTAGACCAAGATCCCTGTTGTGGAGTCTGTGGTACTAACTCGTTTTCGTGAACTTGACGCACGTCCTTTAACGTGTTAAGAGTGGTTTATTACCACTGCTCATTTTCATAAACTTAATGCACATCCGTAACACAACAAAATGAATGGTCAGTGTAGCGTTATGTTGGTTTATTACATAACACTACCAGACCAGCATTATGTAATAAACCAACATACAACATTTGTTGCGTCAAAAGATGGGAGTTAAGTTTATGAAAACGAGCTGTAGGTATGTATCGCTTGCCTTTTAAGTCTACCGCATTATAATGCATGCTATGAAACCGAAAGCTTTTAGAGTCTACAATTTGACAAAAGTACATTGCTAGTGATATCTTGTAACGTAATGTCTCCTGTGCATATCTTTAACAGGACAAACAACTTTAAGACACAGAACCTGGATTGATCTATGACACATAATGTTTATAAGGACATGAGGATCTATAATTGAGCTGAACACATGTATTTGTAAGGTCTCCCAGGATTATACTAACACAAGGTTCACAAGGAAGAGATACATCCTTGTAACCGCTAATCCCAACTTGGTGTTGGGTTAGGCAAACATAGACGGTTTCACAAATTAATCTTCCTGTAAAGAAATACTTAAAGCACAACTAAGTGTCATTTTGATTCATTTGTATTACAGTTCATTTTGCTAATAATCATAAACTTATTTTAGTCTAATTTGTACATTACTAAGCTAATGGATTCTAATAATTTATAACACTGCCTTAATCATCAGAATACAAAATATACATTGGATTTCTGGCCCGTCAGGTGCTGCCCCCTGAAAGCTCCATTATCTTATTACAGGAAAGTAAAATATCAGCTCGTTTTCATAAAGTTAACGCCCATCCGTTAACACAACAAGTGTAGCGTAATGCATTATGTTAGTTTATTACAGAACGTTGGTCTGCGTTATGAAATAAACCAACATAACACTACTCTCAGTAGTTGCTTTGTTGCATTAAGGATGAGTGGTAATATTAAATTTCATACTTTGGAAATCTCAGTAAACGTTGCGCACAGGCAAGGAACTATATTGGAAACACGCACGCACGTCCATGTGTTGCAACTATTTAATTGGTTAACGAGAGGAATTACCCGGGTAGGCCGGGTAAAATGTCTATCATGCATGGTCCATCCCATACCTCATCCCCATACCTAGTCCTCACCTTGGGGGGGGGGAGGGGGGTCCATCCCCATACCTCATCCCCATATCTCATCCTCACCTGGGGGGGGGGTCCATCCCCAACACCTCGTCCTTACTTTTTGAGCTCGCAGCAAAACCAGCTGCATCTTGAGTACCTCAGCTGCTCACTTCTCATTCCCTCACAGTTGGTTGCCAGAAGCTGAAGAGACCAGACTTGTAACTCTGGTAGTCTTGCAGAAATAAATTAGTTGTGTGTAAAGGATCCCTTTGTCTTATTCCAAGGCATTCCATTAACCAGTAGGGCAGTTAGGAATGGTTCCACTTCGTCAGGATGTGCATTACGTTTATGAAAACGAGCTGCTAGTAGCGTTAGGCAATAAACCAATATTTAACGCTTTTTGTTGCGTTAACGGATGTGCGTTAAATTTATGAAAGTCATCACGATAATCACCTGGTGACAGAGGGATGATTGTACTCATAACTCGTGTTACAATGTAAATGTGCAATGTAGTGCAGTGCAATGTATTTTTCTACATTCCAACTGTTTACTCCTTACTGGACTTTACTAATCTGATTCCAGCCTTGAATTCCCGTACAGATATCAGAAGTCATTCTTATCCCGGCTGATGCATGTGACCGGAGCCCAGCCGGCCATGCCATATACACACTTGTACAATGTATTGGTGGAAAAGGCAGGTGTCGCACCAGATATGACCCTCGGGATCACCGCATGCAAGCAAGTAAGGATCCACCCTGGATTTAAAACCCATGGAGACGGTCACACGATGTCCAAAACAGGGGTAATCAGTGGCCCCACAAATGGACCCTGGTCCAACAAAAAACACTTAAAAAAAGAATTTTTTTGAAACACTATGGATCAACTGAACATTATGAGTTCTATTGTTACCAAAATGAATTATTTTTCTTGTTTGAAAAATTTCTTCTTAGTTCAACGAAGGATAGATTAAATATAATTGTTACTTGGTCTATCGCCCCAGAATAAGTGGCAGGTGAGGCGGTATGACCTACGACCATACGCTGGAATGCCTGCTGGACCTGACCGTCAACCCCCCCAGGGTAGAGTGGCAGGTGGAGGTGGCCTTCGCTGGTATGCCCCGCATGATAGACTCTTTACCCTGCTTACCCGGGTAGTTTCTCTCGTTTATTAAGCGTACTGCAGCTGCTGTACAACTACTAAATGTTCCAAACCCATGTCTCTCTGTACACATACACAATGTTTGCTGTTTGATGAGGTGGACAGCGTGTTTGTACATTTGTGCGTTTCCACTAGATTAGACAATAAGATAGCAGTGTTTGCAGCAGGGAGCAGTCATTACACAATGCACAAAATCCACTTTTGGGACTTAGTCACCTCATTCATTAAATTAGACAGCTTAGTGTGATTGCGTTTTTCATAAATGTACAACCTATTTTATTTCCGTCAATAGTGTTCATTTCATGTGTTATTCCAAGCATCACAATACAAACTGTACATTTTAATTACATTAATTGTAGCAAATCAACTTCATATTGGTGGTGGTTGCAGTGGCAGCACGTTCGATTATGCGTCTGAGGGTATGCTTATCGAGTCACCTTTAAGCAACACAGCATTTTATTTTATTTTTCTAACGTTCAATAGATGTCGCCACCTCCTAGATATATTTCCTAACTTACAATATGTATTGCAACGAATTGAATGACAATTTCATGGAACATAAAAGTAAAGCTAATTGAAATAAGGTTAAGAACTTTTAGCTTGATTCATGAAGACAAAAGCTTTGCAAACAGGCTCAGTTCAATACGAGATTAGCAGATATGGGTCATGGTTACCTTATCCTGATGGGTTCGAGTATTGACAGTGCGTTTAAACTGGTAAATATCATCTGCATTAATGAAATAACGAGAGGAATTACCCGGGAAAGCCGGGTAAATAGTCAATCACGCGTGGCGTATATGCACCTCACCTCAGTTCGGGGGGTCCGTCTGCACCTCACCTCAGCTGGGGGGGGGGGACCTGCCACTGGGGAGGGGTCTGTACGCCCAGTTTTGACCCCACAGCAAAACCACCTTGCCGTCTACAGTAGTCTATCAACGCAAAGACTAACGAGAATTATCCTGGCAGCTAAAGAGTCTATCACTGGAAGAGTAACCTGTACAGGCAGGTCTCCAGCCGATGAACAAGTTTGAACAGAGTTCACAGCCATGCACCCTGACCTTTCCCACCTGGTTCCCAGTGCTCTTTTTTGAGCTCATACACGTTTTAGATTACCCATCACAGAAGTCTATCGACGCATGCGCGATAGACTAATGATGTTGTGTATATAATGTACCAACATGATCTTTATGAACTAGAAGTTAATAGACATTGAACGGCTGCTGTGAATTAAGTCTTTGTTGTTAATTTATTATCAATGAAAATCAATGAAACTACAGCCTGCCAATAAAATATGAACAGATATGAAGTTAACAATAATGGAGATCGACCATGGTGCTTTCTGATAGCTCCTGAAATTTGGGTAAATTTGAGGATAGAATTTCCCATTGCTTATCAATGACACAGTGTTTTATTATTTCAATCTAATTTTCAGCCACAAACTATTGAAGGACTTCTTAATCATAATGTTCCTAAAATTGTCCATTGCCTGAACTTTATACTGGTATAATTTAACAAAACAATAGCAAAAGACACAGTGGTAGCATGTTTGATTACGCATCAGGGGGTGCCCTGTTCGAATCACTCTTGCACTATACTGTCAGCGCGTCTTCATAAACTACACAGTCAAAAATTAGTGGGCATGCAGCATTGTGATGAATGTGCATTGTGTTAAGTGGCCCTGTTACTGTTTTCACAAGGCAGCGATGCCCCTTACTGGATGCATTTAGAAACATCAATGCCCTGTAAGGGGTGCACACTCCTAGACCAGTGTGACAGCCTTAAGGGCCATGACAAATGCTCCCGTGAAAATGGACCGTTAAGAAAGGACCGTTTAGTTTATGGAGACGTGCTGTGTATCTTGTTTATTTTTCAAATGTTAAATAGATGTCGCCACCTCTTGCCTATATTTTCTAACTTGTGTAGCAATGACATATTTTTGTATGAAGGCAATACAGTTACTGCAGAAACTAAGTAGAGTTTGTTTGCAGGGTATCATCCGGTAAGATCTGTGAAAACCCAATTGAGTGGAGCTATCTGAGAACGGATCAGCCTGAAATTGAATTTCCATTGTTTGACTTTCGGCCTTGTGTTTTCAAAGCTTAACCCACTTACAAACCTGGAGCCAATATCAAATGAATATGGGATTGTCTTCTGACTTTTAAATTTGGGTTCTTTTTTACGTCTTTATCTCGTGAGAAAACAGAGATTGCACTTTCTACTCGGATAAAGTCCCCATTAGAGTGAAACATCTCCAGTTAGTTAACAAAACTAACTGACATGACTTGAGTAGACTAATAAGCACAGTGCTTCGAAAGTGTGTGCATAGCCCTGAAACAAAGCGATGGAAATGTGTCACACTTGTGCAATAGTGCATCATTGCGCAGGTGTGACAACGTCAACACAGTTTAAAGTTCTAGGCATTGAAAGTATACCTGCTTCCTTTCCTTCCTACAAGGAGCAATCAATATTAATTTAGATGCCGAAATCACAGTTTCTATTGGTGAAGAAAGAGAAAAAAATTAAGCAAGTGGTCTGTGCTCAGGTCAGTGAACTGGTAATAAAGAACACGTGCTATTCCACTCATCAGCTTAAGGAGCTCATGCTTTCCCTTAAATGGCTTAAGATTTCAACATCTAACTCCTCCTGGTGTAAAATTCAGAACGTTCGAGAACAATAGAATTTCAAGCTGTGACCTTGAAACATGATAAAGAAGTGTGAAATTCTATTGGTCCGAAGCTTAAACGATGATTAAAAATGAAAATATGTCTCATGAAATCACTAGATACGACCTGCCTAAGGGTGAAATAAGACACGAGCGGCGTAAAGTATTAGACGTGTATATTGAGTGCTGTAACGTACATATATACATGTGCATGGTTATGTGTGCCCAGCCGCACTGGCTGCTTACTGGCTGGGTAGACCTTAAAACTACATCAGTTACCAAGGCTACTGGTAAACAGAATGGACTGGTGCTCAGTCCTTAAGTTTGACGGCAGACTGCACTTGATTATTTTCGGGAAAGAGGGCAGGTTCCTATGCTAACAAAAGTCACACCTAGACACCACCTGGAATCCTGGACTGCCACAGTAAGAAACATGCAACGCAAAGTGAAAATTACCCAAACCTTGTGAAGAGCTGCGTAAACACAAATGTTACGGAACACCCTGCGGAGGGTAAACAGTTTATCAAGTGTTTACTGTCAGATACTCTAATTAAACAGATAAATATGACGGAACATTATGTAATGGGTCACTTTTGCAGCTTAGCTTTATTACATTTATATCTAGAAACGTACTTTGGTTTGGTTTGTTGTGTTGTACTGCAGATTATGAAATTACTATCAAAAACTAATAGCTCAACATGAAATTCAATTGTTGCGGGGCCTTAAACTTTTGATAGCAATTTCATAATCTAATAGAAATTAAAATACAATCAACGACAATTCCGGTCAACACCAATAACACAGTACATGAATCTTATGTTCTCGAATGTTCGGAAATTGACTGAATTTCAAACATTGAGTTATTCCACTTTTGGATTAAATTACGTTAATTTGTCATGAGACAGACATCTAACTTAATAATAAATCTATAGTAAGTGCCAAAAAAATGAACTCAAATGCAACAATTAAATCACTACCATCAGTTGAGAACTGTCTTACAAAACAAGTGCACGCAATTAACCTGTTATCCCTAAAAATGGAACAACGTAAAGTTCGTTTTTATTTGTTTAAAAACCAAAAGAAAAAAACCCAACTTTTTCCATATAAACGGGACAATGCCAATGTTATTTTTTTCGTGGCTGTAAAATTCTGTTTCTTCCTCCACAGTATAATATTTGCTTCCCATTGTTATTTCTCTGAGTTTCAGGACATTTTTCTTTAGGTTTTGAATGTGATCACGATATACTAGCCACATTCGTACATCATGTGCCAATACGTGTTTATTTTGCCCTTTTCAAAGGATTGCTACAATAGGGTCCCTAACAATAGTTTCTAAACAGGATGTTTTCAAACTATGTAAAACCAACTGTACACTTTCCATTCATGTCTCCCAAGTGTGAATAGGAATTCACGCCGTACTTTTGTTCGAGTGGCAAATGAGGGTGGATTTGACTGCACATAAAATAAAAAACAATTCAGAAGATGCTTAAGAAAAACTGTCGAGATGCTAAGATATTTTCCCCTAATTTTGTGTGATACCCATAACCGAGAAGTTCACACTCTGCATGCTGCCTAATTGCCATTGCTTAAAAAGAGTTTATCGATGGCTGGCTGACTAACACGCACATACATGGTGGACTCCTGTTGAATAGAGAGTGGGTGTAAATCCAAAGTTACTCTTGTCGAAGTTCCATTTGGAAATTTCCTTTGGATCAAAAAAAAAAAAAAAAAAGAATGGAATAAGACAAACAATCCTTTACACAACTATTTATTGAACTTCTTGTTGCAAGATGTGTACTCTACTCTACGGCTGCATCTGGAAGACTGGGAGAGAGTGCTGTGAGTTTCACAAGACTCCAACGTCAAAGTGAATGAGCCCAATAGAGAACACCCAATGTATTTGTTTTCGAAGGGAGCGCGGTCCTAATATCTGTCGGAGCATGCATAGAGGGCGGCATCTCCTAGTGCGAAATCGCCATACAGTGACAAATATACTGGGTGTTTTGTAACGAAATTGGAAGTTCTAAGATCAATAGTGTACATGTGAGTGTTGGAAAATCCCTGACGTTTAAGTAATCTCCTTACATCCCTGAGACATGACTAAGAACTAATGAATCCATCTAGATTCATATCCAAACTTCTCCCAATTACAATTTCCAGGTCAGCACATCACAAAGAACATGAAGTAATGAATATTCTATGACATGAGATCTGATCTCAGTGAATATACACCAAAGTGGTTATGGCAGTTCTTGATAATAATAATACGAGAGAACGAACTGCTGTTCATTTCAGGCACACTGCATGGAATTCCACATTGCAATTCAAAGTGTATGTTAGGAAAGTCGCCTTTATTACTCTTACACGTGAAGTGTGTGATAATGTGTTGGATTTCCCATAGTAAGCTTATGGACAAATATTCATCGGTAAAAAATTGATGGTGGCAGCACATTTCGGGCCTTAAATCCAATGTATGTTTTGATTCTGATGCATTGTGACAAAATAAAATCAAATGGTATTTTCTACCCCAAAATTGACACCAAGACGACATTTTCCAACACAATACAAAGGATACAGCTATAGACATTTCAAGCATATTACAAAGGAAACTAATTCTTGGTATGGAAACCGTCTGCAAGTCCAGTTTGCCTATAGAGAACACCCAGTATATTTGTTTTTGAAGGAGCTCGGTCCTAATATCTGTCGCAATATCGAGAATCCCCATTTATGGCCTATGGAGCGTGCATAGAGGGCGGCATCTTCTGGCACCAAATCCCCATAGAGTGACAAATATATTGGGTGTTTTGTAACGCACTACTCATGCATAAAAGATAATGTTCTCCAAGCAGCAGATCATGATATCACTAATCAAAGTTTAGCACCCTGCAATAATTGAATTTCATGCTCAGCTCATTCAATTCACATTTGTTAGTAATTTCAGGATCTGGCTTGGGCAATATTCAAGATTATTCCATTCTCCTTGATTGATTTGAATAGCATGTATGGAACATATGAATTGGGATTGGTGGACAGTAGCAAGGTAAGCAATCTCTGCAAACAATCTTTCCCACAGCAACACAGTAACCCACGTGTTAACCTACCTCTTTTTAACACGGAATCTGTCCATCAGCAAGTTGATAGTCATGTTTCTTAAAAGGGACAACACTTAAGCAAGACCTCACATACCCTTTATGGGTGTAAGCTTTCTCTAAAATACCAAACAACTGTTGAGTACCAGGCTAGTTTGTAGTTAATGACTGTTTCTAGACTCTTTCCTTCAAAGTAACACATTTTACCCATTAGACAACTTCACAAAGCTACAAGGCTACAGTTAAAAGAACAATCTTTTAAAGAAACTGTGGGATGCAGACGCAACTGTCAGGTACTCCGTTTTTACATATTATTCTGTTAACGTTGTTTTCAATTGAGCAACAGAATTTGAGGAAGCCACAGGCATTAGCGGATCCAAGATTTCCTGTACGGGGGCCCCAAGCCCGTAGGGGAGCGCCAACCCAATTTTCACCTATTTTCGCCCAAAAGTCGGAAAAACTGCATGAAAATAAAGAAAATCCTGCGTCCCCCCTAAATCCGCCAGTGACTGGTATACAGTTAAAGTTCAAACTGTGCTTATCCATCTATATTGATAGCAAATGGGTGTGAGAGTGCAGCATCTGACGAGTCGTTAATCCAGTGTATATTCTGATGGAAACTGCATCTGGGCACATTACAAATTCACGCTGTGCTTCTTTCACACAAAAAATGGGAAAAATGTCCAAATGCAAATTTCCTTCCATGGTCTATGGGTTACACTGGCCTCCATAACAAAAGATAAAAGAAATCCATGTGAATCGGAAAATGAACATAATGTGTCTTCACGCCATTCCTTTGGGAACAATATGTGCTTTTGTCGAAAGAGAAAGACACAGCATGGAATTCTATTGTGGCAAAATGATATCAATTTCAGAAACTGTTCAATGCGCTCTTGTTGGTATGACAAACCCTGCCTGAAACTCCAAGGACAAGATTTGATTCCCCGCACCAGAAAACGTAATTAATTTAGGAACTTTTGGCAAAAAAATAAAAATAAAAGCACAGTATTAAAATTAGAGGACGGCCAGGCTGCATCGTCATTCATATTACATTGCTTTAATGTTGACGACGCAGACTTACATCTTGATATTTGAATTTGGGTCAATATATTACAGAGCATACAGTATAAGAAACTCTTATTAAAGCTTTAACACTCTAGCTGGGAGCTTCCTTACATACACTTATCTACAGAATTAATACAATTTTCTCGTAATGAAACTCCTTCGATATGAAAAAATGAATTCATAATATCCCCAAGGAGGATAACATCAGAGAAACAGCAACAAGGTGGGAATAAATGTTATATCGGAATGTTATTCCGGAATTAATGAGATGTTTTCTGCCACCAACGTTGTCTATATTTAGTCGTTAAGCTGGGTAAAGGACTCTATGCTTCACGACTGAACAAAAAAGTTATCCTTCAAAAAGACAAGAGTGAATAGCTTCCTACTTTCACTACCCACACTGAATTTAAGAAAATCGCAACATGAAGAGTCCTCTCATTTTAACTCGTATTCTTGCCAAATTTCTGGGTAAAATAATGCAATTCAAAGCGTAAAAATTTCAATGCACTGCAGTTCCTGTCGGGAAACAACAGATATGAAATATTTACCTTGGATTCTCTGAAATAATCAACAAATGTACGCAACCAATAATACAACAATATCTGAGTGCTACAATGTTACAAACCGTCACACATAACGTCTCTCTAAAACTTAATACAACAACGTTGTAATTTGTTAACGTTCCGTGCCACGACAGAGAGCGTAAACTCGTTCTGGAAACTGTTCACAAAGACACATAGATTTGATGTGGAACAAACAATATACAATTATGACTTTAATAAATTTTGTTTTGGTCAAAATCTAAACTAAGTTGTCTGTGCAAATTAGAAAGCTACTCTTTTAAAGCCAGTGTATTATTGAAACTTTCTCATTATGTCCAAAGCCAAATCAGACATCAATAGAAAAGAAGGTACTCACATTCTAATGATAGTTTGTCTACCTTGTACCATGTTCTCACTTTATCACTGACATCACATCCCTTCAACAACACAGCTATTTCCAACTAAACCAGCAGCCAATTCACGCTAGCATCACCAACACATTCTGATAGCATTTAACTAAACTGTTCCACTGAGAGTCAGAGCTCTGGGTTTAGATTCAGGAAAGTGGTTCCCCTCTTCCACTCTCCAGCTTTAAATTGCTCTTAATGGAGACAGGGCTTAACAAAAGCTTCCCTTGTGCGATTCTAATCAGTTGCACCAGGGGGACCCTCCATTAGTTGCCAGGAAGAGGAGGCTTAGTAAAGGTTTAGTGCGATAGTAATCAGGGAATCATCTATTATTGTTGTTCAGGAAGCATCGGATGATTAAAATGCATCTCAAATGCAATTTCAATGATTGGTAATGATTCCGCAGATTTCCTGCTTATTTTCAGGTGCTTACTAATTATTGGCTGCCTGCTAACACCTTATGTAAACACTTGTTGGTACTTTGGGAAGCGAAAAATTTGGTATGGAATTCCATTGTCACAAAATGAAATCCATTTCAGGAGCTCAATCTGAGGGTAATTTCCAAATGAGGGATTTGTTTTGTTCATGGCTCTTTATTTTGTGAACAAATGTAAGTCGTGCTATGCTTCTGCTCGAATAAAATTCATTTGTTCATGATCTTATGCAAGGGATTTAACACTCAACAAATACACTGTGCAATGCTGAAAGCGCCATCGTCAGTTACTACCTAAATCTTTGCTGTGTATCTTGAGATTTAATCAAATTTACGATTGTAAGAAGCCCATTCGTAACATGAGCCCGACCCTGCTACCCGTTTAAAATATATCTCGAACAATGTGAGTGTCATAGTGACAAATTCGATAATTTCGCCGAGGTATTTTGACAGCTTCACGCGATGTCTAGTTTCCTCTAGGGGTTTAAGTCGATTAATTTCTTCAATCGAATTTTACCGAAACTATTTAATCGATTATAATCGATTTTGTTTTCGAAATATTTTTCACATTATGAATTGGGTTTTCTTTTGTGAAACCTCTTATGAAGCACAAGGAACAGGTTATAAATCGGTTAAATATCTAGACCCCTAGTTTCCTCATTTGTCCTCTTCGTTTCTGTCACAACACAAAAAGGTCGGAATAAATCATGTGTGCGGAACAATAGGCTTCCGACTGCGAGTGATATATTCTTTAACTGTACAAAAACAACAGAACTCCCATGATACCAGAAATGATAACACTGAAAATGTAGAAATGCAGGTCCGTAGCTAGAGGGGGTGCATGGGGTGCAAATGCACCCCCCCCCCCTTCCTGGAAAAGGTCCACAATTTTAGCAAAATTTATGTTTATGACTGACAAAATGTCCATTAAATAAATTTTCCGTTTGTTAACTTGGGTCAAATGAACCACATTACTTCACTTAAAGTTTGAGATATGCGAAATGTAGTCCACCATTCTAAATTTTGCACCCCTCACATGGAAGCTGGCTACGGCCTTGTCATAATGAGAGGTGGAAATTCTTGTTGTTCGCATAACTAAACCCATTTCTGGAAAAGTAATCAGTGTAATGCGTTATCATTGTCATTGCAGGAAATTCCTATTGCATCTAATTCGAGTTGCTAGGAAATCCTTTCGTGTATGGCACAGTGTTCACTAGAATCAGCTTGACGGGCACCTGAGAAACGAATGTCTATTAGCTTCCACCATGTCATCACGATATTTCACCTTGTGATAACATGATGGCTGTACTGATAACTTACTCAGTGCATTCGATTGGCATGGCCCAGGCCACACGGACCAATTGAATGGATACAGCAAGTGCACCTAAAAAATTCCACCATGTTGCCTACGGTAACATATCTGGTTTAGAAAGTTTGAGTATGTAATATTTCTTAGTTTATTTTGTGGCAAGAAAAGTCACGTAAAAGGGTCTATGATTAATAGACATGAAATGGATGTAGGTTTAAAATGTTTTGAAGCAGATGAGACTGTTAGCACATGCGCACAAATGCATGGCCCTCCCTCCTTAGCCTGGGTCAAAAATCATGGCCCGGGCCATCCAATTGAATGTAAATACGTGGCCCGGGCTAGCCCGGGCCATTCAATCGAATGCACTGATTACTTGTCTGGCTTGCTATTTACCCTATCTTTGCAAACTTTTAATTTCCTGTGTTGTGAGAGCTAAAAGGAGTCTCTGGTAAACAGCCCTGTGTTGTTTTTTAATTACAATTAAATTACATATCGTAACTACTATTTATAATAAACAATATTTGGTGTATTATTTTAAACTTAGCAAAATAACGAGACCTACCAAATCCGTCAGATCTGGTAAAAAGCGAATTAGGAAAAATCTCTAATAAAATTGAAAGTGATGTACATTTGTTGTGCCTGACATTGTATGTTCAGATCATAACGAACTTCAAGTTCATTGTAAGTAAGGCATAAAAAGAGACAGGATTCGCTTAATCATCTAAAATTTATTTCACCGAATCCTGAGCTTAGTACACCATGTTGTCAACCTGTGGAAGCGGTATAGTGCACAAAGATAAAACCGTTTGTATTCCTCCACAGATAATGATGGTAATTGAAGCATCTCTTATTCCTCATCATCTATTATCCCGTCACGGTTTCTAACTTATTATCTCTCATTTCCTCACCATCTATTATCCTGTCAAGGTTTATAATTATTTGATAGGGAAGTTAACTTAATAAGCATCACGTTTCAACGTCACGTTCTATGCGTGCTTGTATAGGTTTTACATTACGTCATGACATCAGTATGGTTACAGTAACAGTTAACGTTACATAGATTTCTTTTTGACCCTCATACGTATCGACATTGAGGGTCTATGTATTCAAGGGAAACTAGATTTGTGTTCCTGGCAGCCATTGCAGAAAAGTTGACCAGGACCCCCCCCCCCACCAAACCCTACTCGGACTGGGGAAAATGCATTTCTGGGCATTCCAGATAATTCTGTGAAAAAGTTGACCAGAACTCATTACCCTATTTTGGACTTCGTGTGATCCCCCCCCCCTTGGTTTTAAACCCATGTGTAGATCCCTAGCCTGTACTCTTTCTTGCTAGCTCAGAGTTCCATAGTTATAAACACTTGAGCTTTTGATACTCACTGCTGACTGGCTGACTGATTACAGGTCAGGTTAGTGTTACTTCTTTTAATCTGCATAACTCGTGTGACTACTCTAAAAACCTAGTGTAAGTAGCTGGCCGAACAAAAAACTAGCAGCTGAATTGTTCGTTTTACTTTCTTTTTTATAGATCTATGCATTTTCCAATCTCCTCTTGTAATCTTCCCGGTAGATCAGGTTCCTGAGGGAGTTTCTTGTATCTATGATAAAACACTGCATTTCAAAGCCAATCCAATTTTGATTTGACCTTTTTTTTATAAACCTCTGCTCTTTAATGAGTCTCCGTTCTTTGTTTCTTCTCATGCTTCAGGGACAATGTCTTTTTATGGTGCTTTTCTTTCATGACATAAGCACTGAATCATAATATTCGGAAATGACGCTTTTCCAGTTTTTTTCGAATTAGCTTCTCCAAAACTATGCAGATAAAATTATATTACTAACAGTAAGGTAACTAATACTAGTGGTTTACAAAGTACTAATTTTCTTAAGGACCTTAAGTCAGGGCCTTATTTTTAGGCAAAATAAATTCTTAAAACCTCCATACTTGCCGGGAGCTCACAAATTCACTGGATATTATCATGGACGAACAAAGCATTGTGTACAAAAGTACAAGGCAGCATATTGTCAGATGTGACTTTTGTTAGCGTAAGAACCTGCCCTCTTTCCCGCCGAATAACCAAGCGAAGTCTTCCGTCAAACCTAAGGGCCAACGACCGGTCCATTCTGTTTATCCATAGCCATGGTAAGTGCAAGGTCAACTCCTGCCGAAAGCAGCCAGTGCTGCTGGCGACACACAACCACGCACATGTTGTACGTTACAGCACTCAATATACACGTCTAATACTTTACGCCGCTCGTGTCTTATTTCACCCTTAGACACATATAACATACAGCAAAAGATAACAAACTGAATTGTGTAGAGTTTTACCTGGTCTGATGGTGGTTCGTGGGTTGGTAGTGTTCAAACGTTGATGCTGGAAACATTCCGAACCGAATAAATCCTCGATAATCGAATAGTTAGGGCAATATGCAGTCAGTTGCCAGTCTTGGCTTCTCCTAACCAACCTTGATAATGCGTGATTCAGGTTGTTAGGACCCTTCGTGTAAGCATATATTGCTTAAATAATATCTAACGTTTTATTCTAATTAAAGCCTTTTGTAATCAGTTGAAAAGCTTCAGAGATGGATAATATGAACGTTTCATCACGGATTCGTCCAAACTAGTTCGATGATCCCTGCATGATATCCAAATATGATTAATTATTATTTCATCAAATTATTTTATCCTAAATACCAACTGTCTTGAAATAGTCCCTTCTGAGATGTCGCTGCGGAAGTGTTTGAGAAGCGTAGGTGTGTTCCTGCTTAACACCCGTATGCAATGTTACATGTAAGTCATAAGTACTCTAGTCTATGAGACAGTTATAAATCCAAGGCATTTGTCCAGAGTCCATAACGCTACCGAAGGCAAAATATGCAGTGTTAGCTTTTTCTTAATCCACTAGTATTTTTACCAAGTGACTCACAGTCTGGTTTCATATTTGTCCATAGAAATGTATATAACAGTGTCAATGACACTTATAGAGGTGCCTTGGTTTAATTAATTAAGTAATTTTTATATCTGTCAGAATAGCCAGTCAACTTTCTTGACTGTATCATAAAGATTACAAAAATAACTATGACAGTAGCGATGAGGCAGCCAAAAGTTTCTCTCTCTCTCTCTCAAGCAAATGGAATTTGAAAGATCAAGTGATGCTTCTGTGGCACAAATCAAAGTTGACGTCCTTACAACGTCAGGATTGCTACATCCAGACGACATCTATTTTCGTGAAAGTTGTCTTTTGGTGAGTCATTTGTTCCAAAATCTTCAAAATGTCAATTCCACTTCAGAGAAAATCAGTCACATGTGATCCAAACAGGGTGTGAAATTTAGCAAAATTCATTGCCTCAATCCTGCCCATATCAGTGCTGTTTCATCTGTGCCTGTGTTTGACGCCCGCATGTCAGATTTTCTATTTATATTGCAGTGGCAAACAATGTAAAATCCTCAATATGTCGACATAACTATTTCGTCTGTGAGGTTATGTTAGGAAATGTCCTTACATACCCACATTTGAGTCCACGGTATTTTTACAGTATTTTGTTGTTTTAGTTCAACATGTAAGATCTGTACTGTGTCCTTCAATTTAGTTCCACCTCGATTGTGAATTCCTCTTTTTAAAACAGCATTTTTATATTTGAATAATCAATCTCAGTAAAGTATCCTCCAACCTTCAAGTCCAACAGATGTTAGTTTTTTTTAAAAAAATTATCGTAAATATGTACGTCCTATTTTGAAAGTACAGGTACGAATCACACACAACTTGAACATCAACCTGGCAAAAATTTCATAATTTTATACACAACCTTTGCTTTACATGTTACAGTCTAGAAAATCTGGTTATGTTCCACCTAAGTATGAAATTATTCATGTAACACCTTTCAAAGCAACATAATTTACATATTATTCCCTAAAAAGTGTTTAAGTCCTACGTCCTAAATCATACATCCTAGTGTGTATAGTTCGCTTGAGTCCACCTGTATATGTAGTTATTTTTGAAACTTCAGCCTGACAATAAGAAGTCAGATACCTGACATCTTCACAGTTTATATAAGCTGTCGTATCTTTGTATAAAAAGCTGTTATAGCATTGTGTTGTTGTATTGTGGACTGTGATTTCTGCGAGTTTTAGTTGCACGTTTTTTGCATCTAGGTACGTGTACGTTTGAAATTTTAATTCGTTATAAGGAAATCATATGGCGACATTCAAGGAAACTCAAATAAGGTGCCGTGTCATAGTTTTTATAAGACGTTTTTGAACTACCTGATCATTACATGAGATTCAGAGCATGAAAATCCTATCAGTTTTGGTACAATAGCGCATCAAAAACAAGGCGTGAAATTCTTATGGTCTCTCTTTTGTTCTGTTCGTTTCCAATATGATAGGAATTTCATAAGATTCAGATCATGAAGTTACTATTAAAAGTTAAGCGCCTCTCTTTGAATTGATTTCAAGCTGAGTTCTTTCAATTCAATTGTTGCCGGGCTCTAAACTTTTTATAGTAATTTCAGAATCTACAGCACAATACGAAAGGTGGTTTAAATATTTCAACACGTTGTGTCTGTTGATAAAAAGAATCTGGTTTGTTCACAAAACCAAGGTGACTTAAAACGTGCAGCTTTACCTCAACTCTCATTGTGATTCTGAGTGTGTTTAGAGCTGCATATATTTAAATGTTACAATATGTAGATAAATGTTACAATGAAGTAACTGCACAGCTGTGAAAGCGTTCAAAATCAATACGATTCAAAAGGTCATGGCTAGATTTATTATCTATTGGCTCATTGGCAGTTTCTTGTCATTGGGACTATACGGGTATCTGTTCATTTTAAGCTCATTTACAAACATCAGAGGTTTTCAGCAGCACATTTTTAAATGTTTGAAACAGTATTTAAGAAATATAGCTCTCTGGCTGCTAAGCTATTCAGATGAGCAGAAAGTGTACCAAATACAAATGAATACACAAACGAAGGATCCACTCTGGCCTCGAAACTCATGGGCAGAAATACCCGAATCATGAATCGTGGGTACCAGTGGCTCCTTGATATGGATCTGTCAAATCCTGAAATTGCTATCAGTTTCGTAACAATAGAACATCAAACGTACAGCGTCGTTTCCTCTTTTGTTCGAAACGTTTCAAAATTAAGAGGAATTTCATGATTTGGTCAACAAAACTGTTAGCAAATAATAAATGTCAAGTGTCGCTTTGTAACTTCTGTCATTCTGACCTGTGAAGGTAATTTTTATAATGCTTCTGTTACATGAACTGAGCTCATGTTGCACGGACCCATGTTTTCCCGTACTAACTGTTTGATCCTTGATGTCACCTCATTCAGCACAGAACGCACAATACAATGTTAAATGATGTGGTGCAACGAACTGTAATTGATCCGGTTTTTTTTTATTTTCAGCGTAAACTAAGCTCATTAAAAAAGTAACATTTTTCAGCTTTTACATTTCAAGAGAATTTTAACAACTAGGGGATACGGCATCTCGATGAAAGAAATTTAATAGACTAAAATGTCTATTGCTACTACCATTCACAATGCAAAATTGGTTCAGCTTGAAAAGAGATTCTAGTTAAATTTCATATGAATCTCTCACTATGTCTAACATGAATACCAAGTTTAATTGACTCGATGCCCCTCGTGATTTTCAAACTAGTCCCAAACAGGGTTACCAGTGGCCCAAGGAAAGAGACTTACGTCCATGAAGGAGGTTAAGCAAAATCTCTGTGGAGCGTAAAGAGAATAAAAATTCACCGTGTGTCTATGTTTTGTTTTCTGTCATGTTTAAGTTTAAATTATAATTGCGTCTTAACTGAAAAATACATTAAGATTTTGAACCAGGACTTAAACTCAAATACAACAATAAGATTAATATCATGTGCAATAAATGCATGCCAAATGTTGCATAAATTCAGCTGTCATCCATCAAACGGAATAACTTTAATAGACAATAAACAGGCAATCCAGGAACTTCTTGTTGTTAATATGTCAAGCCGAATACAAGTAATTGCATTTTTTGTTTTTTAAACGTTTTTATTAGACATGTAGCCTGTGTTTGCTTTCGTGTGTTTTCCGTTCTTTTCCGCTCTTTTATGCCACGGATATATGGTTAATGTATTTGAGTGGATAACTATTTTGAGTACTACAGCATTAAAGCTGGAATATTTTGGTATTTGCATACATGTTAAAAACCTACACTAGTGTGCAAATCATGACAAATTAACAGCATTGCTCTCACCACATGAAAATTTTGAGTGCTAATGAAATGCATTGCTCAATCTTGGCGGATAAGAACGGAAAAGAGCGTAAAGCAAAGAAAACATGCAAAGGCTACATGTCTATTAATTTTCTTCACGGTCTGTGAACCGGATAAAAGACAAGGCATTTCAATGACGATATCGGAGACACGGATGACGATAGTTTAACACCTGTGGACGGAAACAAGACATTTCGAATAGATCAACTAGAAACGTTGTTACGTCGAACGTAACGTCATGTGTCTGCCGAATGACGTCATAACCACAGCAACAGCAACAAGACATTTTCGTTTT
>JBCAUI010182195.1:0-17311 GCA_038406195.1 Haplosyllis anthogorgicola
CGAAAAGAAAAGCGTTTGAATCTTAAATTGTTTGATCAAGTAGGCCCCTAGCTACGCTGGGACCAAATATACAAAAAATAAAAAAATATACGCGTATACAGGGGCCTCTACAATTGTCAGATTGCTCGTTCACTGCTTCAGCTTCCTATCATTTTGGAAACGCACAGAAAAAAAGAGAGAACAAAAGAGTTCCAATTCCAAGCTAGCCTATGTTTTTGATGTGAAATTGTTCCAAAATTTCACTTTCTGTACAAGTGCTTGTAAATAATGTGTAAAAGACAGATGTTCTTGTCATGCTACTTCAAATCATCACAATACCAACAAATATACATACACAAGGCCCAATTCTGTCACGGGACTGATAGAACTGAACTAGTTTCTTGCTTCCTGATTGGCTATGAGTGCAAGGACTAATTAACACAACTTATTCAACCAAGCCAGGAGGGGGTTGGGGGGTTGGAACTTTATCGGAGTGTCAAGATAGTTTGGGGGAGGGGATTTTCTTTGGTGAACATATTTTTAGGGAAGATGGGAACTTTATGCCTGTTGTTACAGTGTATATAGGATGTTTTCCCGTGCAATGCACGGGTTTCATCTGGTATTAATTAATGAAACAGATATTCGTGGAAGTATTTTCACCACAATCTTTCAAACTTTTAATACGGTTTCAGGAGCCAAAATGGCTTTCGCAATTCTGCGCTCTGTAGCAACATTCACATATTGCTTACAAATACCAAGTAGCCAATAGGCCTAATCTATCCTTGGATTTGGTGCAAGGTCGGTAAAGAGGACCATTCTATGGTTTAAATTGCAAATTTGGCGGCTAATATCAGTTGACACAGAAATGTGGATCAAATTACTGTTTAATTGATAGCGATAAAAGATCCAAGTTTGAAGCTGAATCAAGCGTTCCATCTGATCCGTATTTCGATGGTAATTACTCGAACCCCTCTGCGCACACACCAGTGTGGGTTCAAACGAGTAACGGAGGAACGTTCCAGGCGTCATACTGAATCTGAAAGTTAATATAACTAAAGACAAAATACAAGAATTAGACTTGTTTAACTTACTGAAAAATTGGTATCTTAACGATCCCATGCAGTTTTTGCTTTATCAAATTGTTGTGTGATATAAGTAGAGCAGGAAACGAACACAAAACAATCGAAAACCACTCAGCAGCTAAAACTACTTTTTTCTTTTCAAAACATCTTTATCCCAGTCTTCACTGAATTAGTTGAAAAAAAAATTTCCGAAATATATTAGCCTGTACTTTGCACTAACATTTTATGAAATAAATATTTTGTTGTGATTTACTTTGTACCAAAATACGTTTCCTTATGTCGTGTTCAATGTAAATACGTGTTTAAAAATGCTCAAACGATTACGATTTAGAGTTTTAATCCCTTCATTACTGAGGATCTTGCCGTTTTTGTGCTATCTGAAAGTGGATGTTTGGTTACTGTTATTTAAAAATTCATTAAAAATTCACTTATTGTTACACAGTTTTCACTTGAATATTAGACTAACCCACAAAGAAAGGTCTTTAAATACAACACCCAACATTGGCCTCATTCATGTTACGATTTGAATTAATGGCAATTTATTGGAAATTTTTTGCCAAATTTCAGGGTAAAAATTTTTATTGCCATCATGAACATGCCTAATACCACTTAATTGGGTAGTTTGATGTGGTTTACAATTCATACATGTGTCCTTGAAAGAATGCATCTTACTTGATCCAAACAGAGTTCATAGTTTGCTTCCCAATGGACAATAAATGGGACCCCGCCCCTTGACAAAAAGCATAAATTCATAACAACCATAAAAAACATGATCTCTGGTGCCATCTACATGTGTTGGGTCAACCCAACATGTTGCCATGGGTAGCACATCTTGTTGCGAGTTACCCCATTTTTGTTCCATAACAAAATGTAAAATAAGTTATATGCAAATTAACCATGTGTCTGAGGACGATACAATGTTTTTCTAGGGTCTCCCAGCGGGTCCTCTCGTAAGGAAGGGGTTAACTCCTGTTTCTGGATGTTTTTGTTCTTTTGACAAATTTGTCAATTTATTTAGCAAAAAAAGTATTGGATAAAGAGGCATGATTTGATGCTGATAGGCCTAACACTACTTTCCATCCCTCTCATTAAGTAGCTTAACCTCAACAACAACTGTCCGTTGCAACCCTCACACACTGCTAAATGAAGCTGGATTTCGTTTTTATACCCAGTCACTTTTCCAGCTTCAAACATAGAGCTAAACTCTATGCTTCAAACTCATGACATGTGTATGAAAAGTTGTCACCAAGAATCACAAGACAAAGTGCAAGTACAGGAAAATACCCTTGTACACAGAAGACTCGACCAACAATCCAGGAACTATTGACAATTATGATGTTTCTTTTAATTATTTTTATCGAAACTTTCGTGTTCATATCATTTCTAAGAAGGAAAATCTTTTCGGTTGTAAATGATTTTTTATCCTAAAAAATACATGCTTACAGCATGTAATGGATGATATCATTTTTTGAGGGTTTGACCCAGAATATTCATTGTGAAGTACATCCTATCTACATATTTACAGTAATTTCATCACGAGGATCATGTATAATATAAATATAGACCGCAACATAAGGCAGGCAATAAGGACACAAAACTTCGAAAGAGACATATAGATATTCTACTAACTTTTGTCATCAGCATTAATCTTCATGGAGACATTGAAACTGAAACGTATCAATTAAATAAATACGTGAAACTGGTAACAGTGGAGCTTTCTTTTCATTTAACAGGAAGTTTTTATCACAGAAACGGACACACATGCTGCTGAAACTATTGCAAATGACTTTTTAAATCACCGCTACATTTGGCAAAAAGACATATACTTAAACTTCATCATATTTGACCATAACTTCGTTTCTTCACCTCATTGGCCTATCTGCATACAGAAAAGTGGACATTGCTCTTGGACCTAATTCATAAAATTCCCGATGCGATGAAGAGGGTGAAGAAAGATGAGGAAATCTAACAGGTTGTTTTGTTCTTTCTCAGCAACAGTTTGCGGCTGCCGTTCTCAAAATAAAATGTGTCACTGCAGTAGGACCTCTGAGGAAGGAGATAGAGGGCAAAGCAACACGTCCTCAGTTACAACAACATGGGTTACGGAAACTACAAAAGAAATGAGACTCATTACTAAAAAGGGTGCTTTACTTCTGATATGGATTCTAGTGTTACTAGAGGAAGTACAAAGTTTTAATATTGCTGTTGACAGATCACTATTGTTGCGAGGAGATAAAAACAGTTACTTTGGATTCTCGTTGACACTTCACAGCAACATGAATGGCAAGAGGTTAAGTATGACTGCGAATAGTACTACACCAAATTCTTCCCATAACATAGTGATCAGAGTAATGAGTCAGATTTTATTCGGAGCACATTTCAAATTGTTCAAAATTGTCTGATCATGTTTAACCAGTTAGATCAAAGGTTAAAATAAAAAAATTAACTTCTTGCGTATACTGCCAATGGCCCATTTAGTTTCACACACATGGCATTGCAATTTTACACGTGTTACGGACATGTGTGCTTTTTCGAAAACTGTGCAATAAACCGAAATTACTCCATAAATTACATCAAATTATTCCGGCATTTAGTTTGAGAGGAAGGTCAATTAAAGTAAAAATACTATTATGCCAAAAGGTTGTTATAGCTTTTTTCTACGTCGAAAAAAAAACGCCAGAAAATGACACAAGTGAGGGTTATGTGTCTACGTTTAACGAAAGAAATGTTAAAAATAGCAATCCTTTAAAATTTAGGGACATTTCCCTTAACGGTAAAAATTGGGTAAAATCTTGAATTTGCATTGAATAATGTCATTCGTGAGTACTCGGTATTTATGACTCACTTCGCCACATAAACCATAAACCTCATGGTAAAATATTTCATGTTTCGATCACAACCGGATTTCGTTGAGATAAAGGAGATCTGAAATGGATCAAGCCCAGAAGCACAAAAGCCCCATTAGAAGGGTGATAAAAGGTTATCATGTTATCATTTATACTTTCCAATTATTTCCTGTATACACTATCTCGTGCAGAAAAGGTCTGATTAGCAAACAAATGTGCCAACGTGTGCCTCTTGTTACAGCAAATTGGATTCAATACAGCTGCCTTAGCGTTTATATATTTGTTGTGCTATGTAATTGGATGATGATGATAACTTATGACACGTAATATGATGTCAATTGTCACGAGCTTCATTGCTCTTTGACAATCATCAGTGACAATGTGGTTCTATTAGGCGTTCGTTCCCACTAGTGGTCGAGTCAAACTATATCTGAGTAGACACCAGTTATTTTTCTGAATGGCTCAGGTTGTAACTAACATGACGGAATATCATCAATGATCGGCTTTGCCCTTTGTGCGATCGTTGATCAACACATTTAACTGGCCTTCTTGCATTTGAATTTGCAGTTCTACTAATTGCGTATCCAGGGTTTTCGATAAGAATTTTCACTCACTTGTAAGGTGGACGAATGGAATCTTAAATCCACTGATCCACAATGAAATCTACGCATCCTCATCTAAATTGAAGTAGTTAAATGAGCGATTATTGATGCGGGGTTTAGGGCCTGCTTCGGGGCCCCGGAAGTTCTTTGGTATCAAGTGCTCCAAAATATAATTTTATGCATTTTAGATTAGGGTTTAACGGAAATTTTACTTTCAAATGACCATGCAGTTTTAACTTTTAATTTTGTTTTCACTTAGCCCTAAAATTTAGCCCTAAAATTTTGACTTGTAGAGAGGAGTGGTTTCCCCACTCACTCGTCCACACTGATTTTAACATGCTTGTGGACTAGTGGACGACTGTTAACAAAATTCCTGAATATTGTTATGGACTATTGTCTATTGCAAGAAAACTTTCCGTGGTGTACTTACTGTTAATTAGTGACTCAAGGTTTTGATTGTTTTATCTGTTTAATACTTTGACTTTCAAACCTCCCCATCAAATAATAGTTATGCTTACACTTTAATTACAGTGTACTGGTGGGAGCACCACGAGCTAACAGCACGCACCAGAGGGAGCTACATGAGCCAGGAGCTATATTTCAATGCAAACTGAATCCACAAGATCCATGTCAACAAATTAAACTTGACGATCAAGGTATCAAACTATATATTGCTCCGTATTAGGCCTAGTACTTAATTTTGGTGTATTTAACAAAATAGAAATCAAAACCTAGAGGGTTTAAGTTTACGTGCTATCCCTGTTTGATGGTGCAGATCCAAGAAATTTGGGTCAGCCTGTGTATTGGAGGTAAACAATTTGCCTATTGGTTGTCTTTCCTCAGCCAACCGAACAGACCCTTACCAAACAACTCACATGGTGATTTACTAAACAAAGTGCGATAGTATAATAGTTTGTCAAACTTAAAGAATAAAATTGTGACATTGGGGTACGTGAAATCTCAAATACTGTACCGAAGTTGAGTCATCAAATGTCGTTTACTACATTTCAACTTTCCAACCACAAGCTACCCTGAGAACCCACCCAACTGTAAGTTACCCCTCCGTCAGCTGGTGGTGGTATTGCCAAGTGTCAGCTATGTACATTCGCGCCTATGGCAGCTCCATCCTGTCTTCCCACTTTGGACTGGTACCAATAATAAACCTTGGCAATAGTTTCGAAACTATTCTTAGTGTCTTGCCAGATCTAAGAAATGAAATGCAGATTAGTGACGTCAGCCTTGCTAACATGCACCTTTTGTTACAGAAAAATTACCTTCGGCATACTCGCCCATAGATTCATTGTCGCTTTCTCAATCCGTACTTCAGTTCTCATCTTTGTCAAGGTTATCTCAGCAAACAGATCACAATCTATAACATCCTTGTCACGAACTGTTGAGTAATTAAGTTCCGTTCATTTGAAATATTCTTGACTATTAAAGAGCTCTCCTGTGGGCCTGAGGTCCGTTGTTTGCTTATTCGGATCTTAAGTAACCCGTCAAATCTCATATTATAGTTCTGTAATAGATGTTGTTTTAATCATCTTGTTAAAAAAATTTGTTGGACCAATTACACGCCATTCTTACTTCAGATTTCGGAGATTGTATCACCATGCTCTAGTAGCATGCGTGGTCATTCAACCAAAACAAGAACATATTATTCGCTTCGAGTTGTGTTCACTTGAATCTCGGACAATAGAGTTGACTAACTTGAACAACTGCGCACAAGTAATATAAAGTGGCATCAAAGCGTTTGAAGGCATTTCGAAATAAAAACACGCAATGAATATATTTACAAAGTAGCCATTTGTGTATCATTTGAACTCCCGAAAAATAAATATTCCAGTTTACTCAAGAAATCACACAAGATCCAAATAGTTCTGTGGTTTTCAAGAATCAAGAGCAACACTTCGAGGCAATGTATTAAATGCATATCCGCACATTGCAGATAATGAAGAGGTGAGGACAACGTTCCGAAAATATAAGGAAGTGAAGGATGGACAGTGGCTCGGTGTATCTGTCAACAGTCAAACTCAAAGTGATCGTTCTCCAGCCGTGATAGTAAGTAAAGTTATATGTAACATAAACAGGGTCTTGGCTTATTCGTGCGGCCTCGGTTACTACTATGATGAACGACCATCTGGTGGAGGTGACCACCAAGGGAAACTACAGCGGGCCTGAAATTCAATATGGGAGTATTAATGAATCCAAAACGGTTGTGCGCTGGTCTCACAAAAACTGATTTGGCTCGTATTTTAAATGTGCCACTTTTATACCTTTTTGCTTACCATAATGTGTTGTTATGTAACACATCAGGCTTGCGGTCACAGATGGTCAGATGTTAGATACAGAGGACATCGATTTCCGAACGGCGTCTGCTACACAATTAATTCAGATCTGGAGTTTGGAAGTGTTGAGAAGAGATTACCTCTTGTGAAAACTGGTCTTCAAGTTGCTCTGAATGGCATGTACTACTACTCGATGTCACAAATGGGTTTATCAACACACTTTACTCAGGTACTTTTCAACCTTATTTAGCATAAAAAAACAAGAATATTTAAATGAAAAGGAAAGAAATTAATTGTCGATACTTAGATAACAAATTGAAAATATTTAAGCCAATTAAAAATGAACGAACAGACTAGAAAATGACAAAATGACGACATTTGCCGAGTTGCAGAGTTAAAACTGAAACCATTATGCTAATTTTGAATCTGTATTAGGATGGAAAAGACTTGGTAATCGGAGCTGTGGGAATGAAGGACTGGAAAGGTGGAGCTGTACAATATTCACAGGACGAGGAGGAGATAATAAAACCATCGGATGCTGTACCATTCGACAGCTACGCAGGTAAGTGTTTGTCTGTGTAGGAACTCTTTTAGAAAATCATAAAATCAGTACTGAATGTTGTGAAGAACGCTTGAAACTTTCAACTTTGCATGACTTGATCCAGGCTACAGTGCATCATCTGGGAAGTTTTTCCACGATGGAGAGACATACAAGGTGATCGGAGCGCCAAAGGCGAATAATTTAGGGAAGGTTGGTGTTTTGCATATTAAGTTATTCTTGAGCTTCTATTTTAGAAATACAATAGTATTTCACAACACTTTTTTTTATTTTTTTGCAAAGTGCAACTAAGAACAGAAAATGGGAACAAAGACGTTTTCAAGACTTTTTAAACCCCGTAATATTTTGAGAACTGATATTGGTTTCTATTCATAGGTGTACATCTATACTGGCAATTTTGAAATTATCAGTGAATTTGTCGGACAACAGGTAAATGATATTTCTTGTGAATATTTATTTGAATATCTCTTTACATTTGCAAAAAACATGAAAAACACAACTATCTATCTATTTCAATGACACTTCAGTTTGGCGCATACTTCGGTGCAGCGATTTGTATCCTAGATGTAAACAAAGACGGACTAGATGATATATTGATAGCATCACCAATGTTTAAGCAAACACATTATGACGAAGGAATAGTGCATGTCTACATCAATCAAAACATGGTAAGCATTATAACTGTACATGTTTAGGGGTACATAATATCAAACATGAATATTTGTATTTCAACAGCTTATTAATGCAATTCTTGCAATGCATTATCGTACCTTGTTTTCAGGGAGCCTTCCTGAAACAACCACAGGGGCTGGCAGGGTCCTCTTCTGTAGGTGCCAGATTTGGTACTTCTATGAGTCACATCGATGACATCAATGCTGATTCTTTTCCTGGTAAAGTTACATTTTCATATTCATTTCAGTTTAACGCAGTTGCCTCCATGCGACCCCATCCCCCTCTGTACTTCAAAAAGGTGATCCCTCAGAATTACAGAAATATACTGATGTTTCATCACCAGAATTTATTTTCCAAATAGTTTTGTATCAACGCTTGTTGTCAGTATTATCTGTCAATGTATTTAGGTCCAGTTTTATAAATGACCATACATCATGAAATTTACTTTAAGTTTCATTTCGAATAGACAGGATATGTGCAATGATTGTTTTATTTCTAATGGCGTAATACGTTCAACTTGTACGTTTTAACAGATGTTGCGATTGGCGCACCTTACGAAGAGGACGGACGTGGTGCCATCTATATTTATCTAGGAAGTAGACAAGGCGTAGACAACAGTTACGTACAGAGGATACTAGCGAGTGAGATAAGTAACACGCTGCGAGGATTTGGACACGCGATGTCGGGACCTCTAGACTTGGACGACAATGGGTATCCTGGTAAACATTTTCCACACAAGTCCCATACAACCTGTAGCAAAATTACTGTATCTGGTAATTAAGTAATTAATAGAAATAATTAATTATTTTCAGAAATTATTATTTTGTTAAAACCACTCATATAAACTGAGTGCATGGTGGATTGCTAGAGACTATTAACTAATTAACTCTTTTGTTCCGGCGGTGCTTCTGATTGGTTAATCCCAGTAATCCACAGCTGTTTCTTTGTGATGACCAACAGTTTGTTACATTTGTGTAGACTGGGCGGTGGGAGCGTACGAATCGGATGAAACTGTGATACTCTACACCAGACCCGTAGTCTACTTATCTAGTTCAATGAATTTCTATCCAAAACAGGTAGTTATATATTTCTTATCGAGAAAGTTGCAAGTTGATTACAACACAAACAGATAATATATTGTTAACTACCTGACATAATATCGTAACGAATTAGTGGAAATATATTTGCAAGCGATAAATGGCACAAATGGTACTTTTACATTTAATTTAATGGACAATATTTTATGTCCTCTTAGTTGGAGCCTGGTATACCTACATGCCGCCACCAGGGGGAGTTACAAAGCTGCGTTTCCCTTACTGTGGCATTTAAGTACTCGGGTGATAACACGCCTAAACAATTAGGTTTGTAATTCTTACTGTCTTATCAAGATTTTCTTGATGTTTCCTCAGACATACCAGTCGTAGTCGGTGACTGGTTGTCGGTGAAACATTTGATCATTTGATGTCGTTTAATCCCACGTGAAGTTCTAATTTAAACTTGTAATCCATTAAATGTTAGCCCTGCGCCCGAGACCGATTATATTCTGTAGGTCATTCTGATGTGTTAATCGCGCAAACTACAGTTTTCATAACGTTCTTTTTCACATATTAATCAAAGCTCTGGTAACAACCACTTTCCATATTTCACCTACCATTAAAACTTGTTCATTTGTTTCTTGGCGATTAAAAAAATTTAATGTTTAAAAGTTATTTCTTTCCTTAAATCCTTTATTCTGATTGGACATGGAAGGCATACAAATTTTATGATCTCAAATCAAAGATGCTGTAAAACATAAAATAATGAATCGAATGAAAGTCCTTTGAAGGCTGATTTTATTTTTAAGCTGAACATTACATAGATAACATAGAAGTTTATATTTCAGATATACAATATACAATCGAAATCGATGTTGATAAAGTGCCACACGGAATGGCTCCAAGAGCAGAATTTAGGATCGCTCCTCACATATTGACAGATACTGTGACCAACATAACAGCACTAACTCATGATGAAATACGAGAACATGAAATTGTATTAGTTTTAAGCGTAAGTATGTCTACATGTATGTACAATTGTGCAATATTTCACCTTATTTAACTTCTACATATAATCTGTCAAAATGAAACTGTCGTACATCAGAAATAAAAGAAAGATCTGCATGTATATTTGAGGCAACGCTCCATTTAAGATTGCTGATCAATAAGATATGAATTTTGACAGATTGCTAAATGAAGTAGTTATAAAAGCATAATAAGCTTTATGATTTACTGATGAGATTTGCAAGCTTTGATTCAGTTGAATGAATTGGTAACAGAAACTTGCGAATTTTCGCCGAACCTTTTCCCGCATACTAATCTGAACGCGTGTTCTCTAAACTCCTTATATTGGGAGATAAATATGAAAGGATTTATAACTGAATTGAGAAATAGAGTATAAACTGTAAAATGGTAGAAAGAACCATTTAATTCAGTGTAACCGGCTATGTAGAAGGAAAAGTACACTGAATTCCAAGACCAGCAAAATAGATAGCATAACGTAAGTGTTAACATCGTCTTCAGTACATTCTTTGTTGCGTTGGACATTTTGGTCTTGTGTTGTTCGCTACCACCAGATTGTTGCTGAACAGCGTTTCGTTGATTGGATCCTATTTGATTTGAACGTTGACGTAGAACAATGGCCATATGTAAATATATGACAACAGTAATAACCACTGGTAAACCAAAGTTTAAACACTCGTTTAGAACAGTTGCCAGAATTTTAGCAGTGTAACCTGGCCAAATATATGCTAAAATACATTCATTGTCAATTATTGCACTTGTTGGTAGGGTAAATAGGCATTTTTCCAAGGTCCAGGTCAGGCACATTGCAATATAAATATGCTTTCTCCTGATTGATATTTTATGGAATATTGGAAACACAATGCTTAGATACCGTTCAATGTTAATGCAGAGTAAGTTGTAAGCGGATGACAACCTGAGTGACCAAAGAATTAATTTCGATGCCCAGAAAATGCAGTAGAAATATCCATGGAATCCAGTGTAAGAAATTGTTGCGTTTGAAACCGATGGTCCATTAGCTGCCATAACGATTGAAGTTGCCATATCCAAGGCACTTTGATTTATCAGCAAGATATTAACAGGTTTATTTCTCATGAATTTGGAGCTGGACAGAACAATTATAGCGAAAAGGTTGCCTAACGTTCCAACTATCCCAAATGTTATGTAAATAATCGTTGCTGTTCTGTCGTATGTGGATTCGTTTCCAGTAGGTTTTATCGTTGTTCCATTTTCCTCCAGCATTTCATCAACTCCATTGGTTGTTAATTCCATGGTGAAGGGTTTTTTTGTGTTTCAAACTACAAAATTCAACAAGTATTTAACTTCCAGTCTGCAAGGACCTCCATTTCTGGATTTATACAAATAAAAGTATAAATTTGTCTACTTATCAAAATTTAGCTATCATTCCAAGATGTTTTACCTGTGATTGTTCGAACAAAATAATAAGAACATTTTGGTTGTGTGAATCCGCCACGTGAGTGCAGTGCAATTATCCTTATTCCTTAGTGCAATTTATTGACAATGGCATCAAGACAAAGACATCAATTGTGCACAAGTGTCGCAGATCCGGAATTAGGGTAATTACAATTGAATACTCTCATGGGGCTGCCATTGCTGTTTTCCGACAGTCTTCATAACAGGAAATTATTGAACTTGGTTGTCATAGCAATCGTTTTTCCCCTCTTCCCCTCCTTGCTCGTTTGTATGTAGTACGTACGTCTGTCTGTTTGAATAATTTTATTTAAGAATGTAACCATGTTCAAGTTAGCCTAATTGTGAGCTCAAAAATGTTTTCCGGGCCTAATTTTGGTCTCATAGGTTATAAATACTTCTAAAACGCCAACTCAAGGTTATTGCATCAAAAGTTTGGGCCAAATTCCAGCTTCCTGTTGCTTTCATATTTTAGCAACAGGTGAGATGTATTTCTGCCCCGTTACGAAGACATTCGTGCTTTTGAAATGGAAATATAAGAAACTTGCTAACGCACGATCATCTAAATAAACAACTCAAATATGGAATATTTGATGTGTATGCTGCAGATATCAAAGTATGTACCCACCTGCATCAAAGTCCTTTGCCTCTTTTCTTGAACAGATAATGTTGTGTACGTTGTATCGTAGGCGGATAATTATCCACCCAGGGCAATATTTAGTACAGATACAAAACATACTGATTTGGAAATTCATCATTATGTTTATGTCCTTATCTTGGTAATTTATCCAATTGCCGGAGCCAATTTTCTCGGTATATCTTCAATATCGCACATGAAACTAAAAAGCGCAACTTCTGTCATTACATAATAAAATACCAAATAAATCAGAAAGAGAAAACTTTCGGGGTGTGCATGAAAGAAAAAGTACTAAAACAATACACATACATGTCTTTTATCTGACTGCCCTTGTCTTTACCTAATGTTATAATAATAGATTAGTTGCAATTTTAATATGTTGTAGGAAAAAATCATAGACGTCATATCTCCGATGCATTTTAGACTCAATTACAGCATAGTACACAGACTGGAAAACGATAACAATGAAAATGATACCTCCTTAAAGCCAATATTGGATGCAACCCGACCTCCAACTCTGACAAAGGGGGTATGTAAGACTAATTTACACGTTTATCAATGTGAAACAGTTTAACTTCATTCAGCCTGGAAACGTGCAAGAATTCAGGTTGTACTTGGCAAAATTCTGAACCCCCAACTGAAATATTCATTGAGGCTTTATAATTTTTACAGGTTTCCTTCGTTAAGGATTGTGGTAAGGATAACAAATGCATCACTGACCTTCACATTCAAGCCAGACTAGCTTCATCAGGGTCAAGGTCATTTGTCGTCATTGGGGATTCCGAGCTATTTTCCATGGAAGTACAATTATTCAATGACGGAGAGGCAGCGTATATGTCAGAAGTAACAGTTCTCTTCCCAAGACACCTGAGTTTTGTACAAGTGAGAACAATAAGCCAACTTGGTTATAAAGTGTCATGTATTCCCGAAAACACCAAAGGTGATATTCATCTTGTTATCTGTGAAGTTGGAAACCCTGTACCAGCTCATGAAACAGTGGTCTTTCGACTGACCTTTGACCCTTCAAAAGTTACTGAAAATGTTAAGGAATTAAATATGACTATAGAAACCATTACACAAAGCACTGAAGATGATGCGGTGACAGCAGACAACAAAAGGGAGCTGATGGTACCAGTGGAAATCCACACCGAGCTTGACGTAGATGCGTAAGTAATCACAATATGTTTTTCTCAATAATTGTGGCCCTTTATTTTGCTTGCATCATAAATATATTAATAAATGCCGATGTCATGAATTACATACATAAAATTTGTGTAATGATTGGATAAAACGTTTACAATAATTAGCAACGTCGTTGTGGTAATATAATCTCGCGCCATGGCGCCAACTAGTGACTGGCGGAAATGACGTCACAATGCATAGTGATGTTGTACACAGCCTCCAAATTGCATAAAAGCAAGTGCGTGTGCACTGCATCTCAGAAGGAATTCAGGTGTTGAAGGGTAAACATCTCATGTAACTCGCGTTCTAGTTGCCTCAGGTAAATATATTTACATCTATTAGTTCAAGAGTAATAGCAATCACTTTAGTAGATAAAATCAGTACATGTATATGTAATAGCCAAAATCTTGTCATAAACCAGTAGGATGCAAGGCCGACAGTGTAAATACTAAACTAATAGGCTGAAATACCTGCAGAATGACTGTCTACAACTAATTAATACATGTATCTCTCTCTATCAGGGTTTCTAGGTTATAGTTTCAATTCTCTGCCATAAATCATGTACCCGTGACAAAGCTATGCATCAGAATAAAGAATACGAGCGATCATATCAACACATCACTGGTTTGCTTATACTTCTTGCTTAGTGCACCGGCTGCACCAAGCGTCCGCCGTACCACACAATATAAGAGAGAGGAGAGCAAACGTGCACCGGCACAGTCCGAATCTGACAACATCATGCACAACATTCGTTTTTACCGTTCCGACAGAACTGAAACTAAACTATAACAAGTAAGAAGTTTAATATCATCCAAAATGGAGAAGGAAAAATGCAATGTAGATTTATCCACGTTTTACTGACATATACACTTTAGACAATTGATAATGTTGTGTGACATACAAACATTATGAGCATTTCTGGAATGCTGTAACATGCATGCACTCAATCTTTCAATGTTAACATGTGTTTCGTACATTTTATTCGTTTTAATTAATTTTAATGAAACATGAGTTATGCCAAATAATTGCAGACATCACATATAATTTCATATTCCATCCCCCCATTTGCAATCATAATTTCATTAGGTGCTCAACAGTTAAATAACATAACTCAAATGACGATGTAGATAACCTGATCCTACATATTGTTCTTTACCTGTGACAAATCTGGCTTTCCTATTGGTAGAGAGGAGAGGGTGTTTTGATGAACATTTAAGCAATTTTATTTGTTTCAATGTTTGGTGTTACGCCTTCATCAAAGAATGCAGTGAATAGTTACGAAATTTAACATATCATTTAATATTTCTTAGTTAAAAGAACATTATCAAAGGATGCCGTTTAATTGTTCATTTAGGTATCGAATAAATTGTTATCAAGATTTAACACTGGTTTTAGTTTACCATTTAATTTAGCAAAAACTGGCGCTCACCGACTGTGGTCATGATGATTGTTTTCTGTTATTCAATTAGTAATTTAAATTTATGTATTCGTTCAATACATATCAAGTTTAAGTGCTTACATTTACTGAAAGAATATGAATGTGTGCGGGTGGATATTTGTGGGTGAGTACCATGCATTATATATGTTTTTATGGGCTACAGAATAAATATTGATAGCTTCAGTGCCCAGGTGATCACATTGCTATGATGTTTAGGGCCAGGACATCGGAGAAAAATTTTCATCGATGATCGGAAGCTTATGATCGATCAGATATCCGGATATTTGGAAATATTAAATTGCATCAATAAATAATAAAAAAAGTGACCAAAATTTATGGGAATTGACTCGAAACTTGTTTACAATACCATGCAGTTAGACTTAAAAATGCATTCCTGCAATAGTGATACATTTTCATACATTCTCTGCAAATAGGAAGTACATCTATCTGGTAAATTTATGAACATAACTTTTAAAAAAGTCATTTAACATTGCTGCAACAGCAGATATTTCATAACTAATCAAGTATTCTGATGATCTGATGGTAAGGATTTAACATTGATGATGATCACGATTTTCAATAACAGCGATCAAATATCCGGAGATCCGATTGATCGTCCGAGCCCTAATGATGGAGTGATGATAAAAATATTATGAAAATGAAAAATAGTTAAATGATGCCCAGGATAAGGGCTCGCTTGGAAATGCAAATGATGTCAAATTAAAATTTTAGATCATAGTGATCCAATATATGACAACTGTATGCTTGATGCAATTAGGAAGGATTGATGACTGATGTTAAATTCTTCTCCTGAAAGAAACAACGAGATAGACAACCTGTCGGTTACAGCGTCGCTCTATTTTTTGTCAAATACAAAGGGTGGGTTGGGGGGGGAGATCCGGTCTCCCAGCTTTGCACACTGAGTCCAAAACTGCTGAAAATGCACTTTCCCTCTGGCACCCATAATAGGCATGGGGTGGTGGTGGTGGTGCGGGGGGGGGGGCAGCGCCCTCTAGTTTCAAAACATTTCATAAAATCTGTCAATTCTAGATCTCCATCGTTGCATAATCCTCGCTTTCGAGAGGCTAATGAATACTGACGCATGGCAAGACCTTTTGCTAAAACAGTAAACGAACAAGGAATAAATTTTATTCACTACCAACTAGTCTATTCCAAACAATTTGTTCTACTCACCTAGAATCCCTGAAAATATAACAAGTAATTTCATCAAGATTCTCAGCATCCTTGATAAAATGGATGGATTTCTCCCCGCTATTAGAGCCTGTCTTTGTTGTTGTCGTTGCAATTTTGTAATTTTCCCTGGGTTAAATCCATTGGCCACAGATTATAACCATTCAGCCGGTCCTTTTACCCAATGCATTTAGGTCAAACAAGTCCACTGGGGTAAAATATGTAAGACCCGATATCGGTTGGCGTTTTCATGTTTCTGACCACAAATGAAATCAGGTAGTTCTTCTTCAATATGTGTTCAGGACTTGAATCACCTTTCTGAGTGACAAAAATATAACAATATTATTTTTTCATCATCTATATTATCCAAGTACGACGCAATCACAACTGGATAGGTGTAAACAGTTCGTCTCTGACCAGTTACATGCTGTAGTCAATGTAGGTGCCAAACTTGTCGGATTTTATAATTGATAAACCTAAATATGAAAACGGTGTCTGAAAATTGATGAAACGAAAATTCTGTTTGTGTTACCGTTGGCTTTTCTTGATGTATGCAACTCAAGTGTATCCCGTAGTTATGTTGAGTAACATCCACAATAAAAATTGATTTACAATTAAAGTTACAATAGATATCACACCGAACTTGTAACATTACAATGGCCTTTGTAAATGCAGTTACTACAGCTGTTTGGTAATAACAGTAATAACATGGAATGAAATAACATATATGTAAATGATAATTTGATCATTTTCACACTCCTTCTGTTCATTTCATTTTTGCTCCTTTAGGCATATGGTTGAAATTAAATTTTAGTGTACATGCCGGTATATTGTCTGCACAGATCCAAATTAGCATTGCACAATGCATTTACAATTGACATGCAAGTGTATCAAATTTGTTTTTGAAAGAAGACTGCTGAATCAATTGCTACATCAGCTATTGCTCTAGGCAAATTAGATACCACATCAGGACCTCGTCATTGAGGTCAATCTTCTTATTGATAATTAATTAAAATCAATTTGCGAATATTCCACGATAAATTGGAAAATAAATGTTTTACAATAATTCCAAGAAAATGACACCTGTAACACAAACGGAAATTCTTTCTCGTCACCCTGATGTCATAAACCGCTGCTTCACCATGAATGAAACTCGAGGACGTAATTATGAACTAATATTGCACACAATAGAGTCTCATTAATATCTTGTGTCAAAAGTCTTGAATGAAACTGATGACAACATCTAATTATTCCACCAATTCTGGATCCGGGAAAGTTTGTTAGCATTTTATCACGAGCAAAGTTATAAGTACATCATACTACTGACAAATTTAAGAGGCGAAAGTGTCA
>JBCAUI010182306.1:0-17310 GCA_038406195.1 Haplosyllis anthogorgicola
CCCCCCCCCCCCCCCCCCCCCCCCCCCCCCCTGTTCCCGGGATACAAACCAAACTGCCTGCAATCTTCGTCCGTGTGTCTAAGCCGGGTCCCTACGGGCCCGGCATAACAAAACGTTTATCTGATACTGAGAATGTCCAGATATCTTACATTTCTAGGTATTCTCATCCACTTGTTTTTGATCTGCATACCCGAATGTTAACCTGCTACTGAGAGTATGCCACGGATTCATTTCTACCGGAGTAAAATAGTATCCGTCTAATTATCTCCACAGAGGGATATTTGTATTCTCATTCGGCTGTGTACGAGATCAACGAAAACTACAAGTGTTCGTTTTACAAATGATAAATTTAATACTAAGATGAAGTAGGAATTGAAAGAGATCAAAATCCTCCGTAACGCGCCCGGGGATCAATTTTCCTCCGTGTGGACAATATGACAGGAAATGATAAATCTTTCATTACATATTCTTTATAGTGTTGTGGAATTCACACAATGGGAGGAAATTTTAATTCCACCAGAAATGTAATACCATCGATACAGAAGCCAGGCAATCTCATAATTCAAAGAATCTAATTTGTGTGCTACAGGGCTGTTGAATACAATCTGTGTAATGTATGTTATACTTGATATTGTAGGTAGTTAATAAAGATCATAGGGTTCAAATCTAGTCATTGTCATTGCGATGAATGTACTGCACTTCGGTTGCAACGGGTATAACAAGACATGGCATGTTTAAATGGTCGTTGAATATTTAACCTTGTTACTTCCAAAACGATCATCGGATCACTGCATAAATGCTGTACAGTCAACCCAAGATAGACACATGCTTAACGGTCTTCATCAACTGGAATATCAAAGTCTAGAGTGAGTCGTAGTTTTGTATTTCTGAAAAAGTGCATTGATTCATCCGTGCTTTAAAATAGCAAACCTTTAGATCCGTTGCAATCTGACGATAGGCGCAAAAGCCGAATTAAACTTTACACATATCTACCATAAAAGTTTATACATATAATGCTAAGACTCAATATAAATATACCTTTTAAACTGTCGTGACCTTGCAACAAGTCGAGCTGGACATAGTCATGTCAAATATCAACTGTTGAATCAAACTGAATTTGTTCTCTCCATTTGAACATACTAATAGTGCGTGATTTGTTCTTATCTGTTACTCTCTGGAAATTGTGATCCTGCCTCGACTCCAAAATACGACAATTAAAAATAGAAAACAACACTCCTTTTTGAAAATTTGGGTATATCCAATGCACATCCACAAACATAACCTAAAAGATGCATGTTGTGCCCCCATTGTTTGCCCATCAACTCACAACTGCACACATTACAATGCAAAGTTACATGGGGGATGATCACATACTCGATGTTTTGTAGTACGTTTTATGAATATAAATAGTAGAATCATATGGGTCGTATTACAAGAGGATGAGAGATTGTTGAAGACAAGTTCACATGTTCTGAATCTTGCCTTTGTACCGCTTGTAAACTAAACAAGCGATGTAATCCGGAGGCCTTGAATCCTGATAATGCGAAAATCTCTCAACAACACAAATGTGTTGTTCATTTTAAATGTGAAGAAATATTCCCTGATATGTTGTCAGGCTTTATTGGATCTATTACAGTGGGAGAACGTACAGTGAAAAGATATTTTTTTGAATTCGAATCTGCTAGTTTTGGAACAGGTTCTATCTTTTAATAAGTAATTTTAACTGATTGATACAGTAAACATCGTGTGAAACGTAGGACTTTGAAACGTAAATCTGTGTCGTCCGGAACAAAATTCTTGTCAGGCAATTTACGCTTTGTGTCCAAGTTTATCTGGGTGAAACGTAAATCTGTCTCAAACGTAATGATTTTCATGCAAAACGGGGTTTACGTTTCACACGACGCCGTCTGTATTTATGAGGCTGTGATAAATGTTTACTGTTAATGCATAACATAGTACATAACTAATACATATAAAATAATTTTAAAACTCGTGTGTGACACGGGTATCCACCTAGTCGTACAAAACAAAATCCATGTGAACAATCGTAACAATGGAAACCCGTGGTACAAAAAACTAAAACGAAAGAAACGGAAACGGTACTCACGGTATCTCTTCCCAGCTGTAGCAGACCTTTATTTCCCTTTGATTTGCATGGAAGCATTTTCATTGGGAACTTAGCCTTTACATATGTATCCATACAATTCTGCTAAATATTCTTTGTGAGAGATGATTTTACTTCCTGTGTTATAACATGCTACTTCGTGTTTCATTATAATCAGTCCGACACAACTGAAACTTCCTGCTAACACGAGTCCTTTAATTACATTTTCATCAAAAGAAAGTGCTCTCCTATGCATTCAGTTATCCCGTTTGTAATAAAACCAATACAATCAGCTGCATTATAAATATTTTAACAACACAGAACCTGGAAATGCGTTCTTTGAAGAATGAAAAGCACTAAGCAGTTCTAAGTGGTGAGAATCAATGGCTTGAAAGACTAAGCGGTGTAAGGTTTTGTAGCCTATAGAAACAATCTCGCTTTCAGTACTTTTGCCTATCTTTGATGAAAAGTATGGCCTCCACCCATTGTCCAATTGTAAAAGATGCGATGTTTAGGGATCAAAGGAAGCCATAGCCTGACATAAGCCATAACAATACAGTATGTGTACCATCAGTCAAATACTGACACCTGTCAAAATAATCAGCTTCATACAGTGAAAGCATTCCAGTGGGTCCTCTGCACCCACACTACTTTCGTAACTATGTCTAACAACCAAAATATTCGTGATATTGTTCGTTTTTCGTTAATATATTGCAGTTCGTTTTCATCTATGGGTGCTAGTTTTATACGCTTTTTATGTCGCAGGTAAAAGTTAGGTAGCAACTTAAAAGCTTAATGTTTGACATAGGTCAAATTAACTTAAACTTGGGATCAAGGGGTGGGACCGAAACGTTGTATCATTATCAAGATTCGACGCCGAAAATCAGTCATTGGAATCGCAGCATGTCCTGTTGCCCTTGTATTTAGATATTTCTCAAATTACTAAAAATGTCAGCCGCTATTGAAACGAAACTGCATTGTTCGCCAAATGTCAGGTTGGAGCAGCCCACTTTCAAGGAACACCACACGAAATGGCACAGATCTCTGCATGCATAATTTGAGGACGCGTTACCAGGTTGAGACAATCAGTTCAGTTGCGTTCAAGAAAATGAAACATGGCGAAACAGACAAACAGCACCTAACTGAAACATGTCATTTATTTTAGCAACTGAAAAATGACAATGAAAGATAACTTAACAAGTGTGCCATATTATATTTCCCGTCACTTTTATGTCGACATTGTCTGACTATTTGTTGTCGTAAAATGTGAACTTGTGCAGTAAATAAATATATTGTTGCTATTTCTAGTTTCCTACATGAAGTCAATGCATCCTTTAATCTTCTGTATAAATAGGAGATGGCAATGGGGATAGTGTTTTAATATGGTATTAAATTACATTACACTTACCCTCAATGAAAATTCTTAAATGCACCGCCTCTATTTGATCCTATTTCAATTATGTGTTTTTACATTATGCAGCAAGGCTCCCTTTGGTGGAGAATCTCAATCTATGAGACCTTCATCATTCATAGAGTAAATTGCTTGCAATACCTTGATGGAAACCAAGTAGAAGAATCGGCACTTAATCTTGCAACATCTTCCCCCGTGACAGCATAATGCAAAGTTTCCCTCTGCGCCGCACGAAAAATCCATCATAAAAGGAATTTTCTCATTACATTACAAAAGTGTTGGTTGCATTATCATCATGCTTGATATGACGGGAAGGACATTCCATTAGAACTTGACTGTTTTATCACGCCGAATGAAAACATAAGCTCTTCTGATGATAATAACGCACCGCACTATCTTCAATGGTCTTCTACTATCTGCCGTGAAGGGTTAATGAGATAGCTCCATGATTATCCGTCTGATAAATTACGAATGTTGAAAGCGCAAGTACTTATTTAAATAAGTGTAACGCTCCTGGTGCCTTCCGCGGCACCTTTAACAGTAGACATTTGAGTTCTAAAACGCAAAATTGTAAAACATCGGTAATAAATTTGCCATTTGCATTCAGAAAACAACTATGCATTTACGGTTGACATCTATCGACATTTAGCAGGTATTTCTTTCTGAACGTTGACATAAAGTGAAAAATATTTTTCATGACGTTAGAACCAAAATGGAAAAGACTGGTAAATTACATCATCACCCATTGTTTTCGATTAGTCACAACACTGAATCTTAACTAAGCCACTTGTTTTACGTAATATCCCCAGCACATGATAGATTGCTATGTTCCATACATATTATATTAGCTATTTTCTCACAGAGAAACCGAACCAAATTACAAAGTATTTTGTGTACTGCATTCTAGCAATTTTAGTTTGGTGATGCAATAAGTAGTGTATTTTTAATATTTGTATCATTTTATCTCAAGTACATTATCAAGTTCAAATGATAGATTATCTTTATTAATATTTGTTCAGTGATCTCAATTGAGACCTCTTGAGTAGCTAATTTAATTTGCTGTTGTAACTCCTGCCACATAACACTATTAGATTCTTTGTGACGGTGTTATTAGTGCACGTATCCATGTATTTGTGGTGGTAGCTTTATTTGGTATCATACTCTAATAAATATTATCTTGTTCTTCAAACTTGTCCTTCTCATTCCTATTTTTTTTTTCTTTTTCATTTCATTCAATGTAATATTGATTAATTTGTTTTCATTATTTTCTCTAATTACAGCCGTTTATGGGACCCAGGTATCCAGGAGGACCACGAGGGCCTGTACGGATGCCTAACGATTTTAATGTAAGTAGTACATCATACATCTAAACTGCCTATGATATGCAGTTAGAAATGAACAGAAATCAAACTTTAAACACTCGACAACTTAAACGGTTTGTTATCCAACACGCGGCTTTGATATTCTAAGCTTCGGACTTTCTCGAAACAAAATCAAATGACGGTAACAAGTTTAAATACACAGATACGTAAGGATAATTTTACCTTGACGTGTTTACTTATCTACTAAAGCACTTGATGTAATGTCGGAGCACGAAATAATGTCAAGAAAACTAACACGAGAACAAGTCTCGTATATTATACCCAGTTACCTTGGTATCTCTGCTCTAAAAACGCACATCAGTTCAATCACAATCAGCAATGCCATCGTCATTTTTTGTCCAAAAAACATTAAACTTCAAGTGTTCAAGGTAAAGTACAACTAGAACCAAAGTATGATGATTTATCTACCTTTGGTAAAACAGAACCGCGGTTCTTTCATTAGGCAGTCATTTCTAAGATTTTTGTTAATCATTCTGTAAAAGAAACCCTCACGAGTAACATTTCCTCCAACTCTATCAATTACCCCCAATTCTCATTCGTACTTAAACAGTATACGAGACAAAAAGGTTTGATGTAACTTTGAACCAACTTTCTTTGTTAAGTGACAGCCAACCATTAGCCTCCATAACTGATATTTCCACTTTGTATTGGACATGGGTTGATAAGATTAATTAAAGAGAAGTGCACATTTGAATGTAAAGAGGCTTACCTGAATACACGCGGTTGTTTCTGTTTCGAAACGTGGACTTTTATCCGCGAAATATGTAATCCGACTATTGTTTCCTTAGGCTACTCTTCCCTTCATCATCTTCTCATCTGCAAAATAAATAACTGCCATTACCATAACAAGACCTCCTTCCTGTTCACTTTTCACCTTTAAACTTTATGTATCTGCCGTAAACTAATGTCCAGATGCTCATTTAAAGGCCATTACCTGCCTGTCTAAACAGTAGTCGCATCATTCGAAACCGTTTAATGTACGTTTCTTGATGTTCGCCGCACCAGTCGTGACGCGAGTGTGATATTCGTAATGTACTACGAGGTTGTGGTGGCGAGAAGAAAAAATGGCCATAAATTGATATTGACTTGAGGGTATCAAATAAAAACTATCACTGACACTCACCTGGCCCGTCTGACTGATAAGTTGTACTTTTCTATTTATGAAGTAAACAGCTTTTGTGATTTGATTGCTTGATCCATACTGTGATTGCCTATATCACCTATATTAATGGATCAGTATATCATTTGCCTTTGTGCTGTTTGCCAATATCATTACAGAGCCGAACTGGTTAAAGCAATACCTTGTGTGCAATATCACACGGGTCTTCAGAATATTCCGGCCTATGGATTATTCATATAAACAGATTACGTTTGATGAAAAAAGCATTTTTCTCTATTGTCACTGGAGATCATAATGCAATAGCACATTGTTTGGTGGCCAAGAAAATGAGCTTGGTGTTTTATTGCACGACAATCCGACCAAATAACATAAGGCAATCAACTCCGCCAATGGCATTCCAATGTTGTTAGGCAAATTGAAGAGAATTGTGAATCTAGATTAATTTGACATCTTGAACCAGTAACTTGTGGCCCATGATAATCAAAATGCATCCAAGCACTTCTCCAAGGGCTAGACAATGTGTATACTTTTTTATGCTGTCAGGTCCAAGATTAATGAGCCTAAAAGGCAAACCTTTCATGATTAAATATCAGCCTTTTACATTGACAGCTACACTATGGCGACTCTTTAAACAGGTGAATTATGTCCAACGGATTGCCAACCAAAATGAAATGTCAGTCAATAGCGAAATTCTCCTTCTTCAATATCACCCTTATCCCCGCGATGCATTTATGAAGTTGACTAAAGCTTTCTACAATGCCTCGCTGCGTCTTATGAGATATGTACATGACCTTTGACTTGATTTGGCAATAAAGTGTCAGGTTTCATCAACTGACGCTTGGCAACATTTCTCATTTGGGAGTTGAACATCTGATTTCAATAGATCTTAATCCCTAAACTCCTTGTATGTATTCCAAGTGCGTAGTAAACCGTTTCAAAGGAGGAATGTCGTACAAACGTTTACGCTTTAACTGGTAAACATTTGGTGAATTCGTGGTTTTAAGTTCCATGAACGTGCGTTACATATGACTCCCGAAATAAACAGCAGTTTTCACAACATCGTACATTTTGCTAATAGCTACGAACACGAACGGTTTTGCATGGTGTCAACTTGCACGCAATAGTTTATGTTCAGTAAAATAAGTGTTTTAATAATGCTATACATCCTCAGCCTCAAATTTATTTCTTATGCTTATGTGGCACAAACCTATTCTGATACCTACTTGACGCCAATCAATTTCTTTTTCTTTTTCTTTAAGTTTTGATTAGAGCTTTGTAAGAACAAAATCAGTATCTTGGAAACTTTTAATTTACCTTAAATACTGCTAACACAAGTTTAAGTGTACAGCATAACTGAATCTTAACCTTTCTTCTATTTTGCAGGCCCCACCAGGACAAATGATGCCCAACAGTATGGACATGAGGCCAGGTATGTCTAACTATTGAGGTTAAACTTCTACTCTTAGATAATAGAATAACAAAGAACGAAAAATGTCACCATGGAGTAGAAGCAAATTACAGTAATAGGCTACGTAATCTCTTTCTTTAGAGAGACTGACTGTCGTATGTTTAAGTAAATGTAATATGAGAAGAAACTTTCCATTATCCGATTATATATGATGCCGTATTCATGTATTCATTCAAATGCCTTATCCCCAAGTGTATTTTACATATCTTTTTGTTGACAGCATACAATGTCACATACCTAATATAAACAGAAATCTGTCATTAATGATGTATTATACAAATGGGTCCAAATAATATTTTTTTTTATTTCGTAATTTTCCATACGAAATTTCTCTCATTAGATATAAAAGATTCAATAGACCACGAACCCTTTAAGAAATACATTAAAAGAGAAGTAAAAATCCCGTCATACCTGGGTATAGATTTCTCTTTCAGGTAATTGGTACTATTTCAAATGTCACATGAATTTAAAAGAAAGATGCAAAGGGGTCCCACCCAGCATCATTCTTTTTAACCGATATAGTAGATGTCGCGTATGATTTCCACGCGAACTATTTAATAATATCATTATTACAAATAAGCTGTTGTATGATGTTGTCAGCCTGCGGAATTTAAAAGCATTTTTTACAGCTCAACGACAAACCCTGCCGGGACCGACCTCACCTTCGCTTCACAAGATGCACGAAATACCTGAAGGAACATCACGTCAAATGAAAACGATATCGAAAAAAACCAGTTCATTGTTATGTAAGCTTTGTTTTTCAGTCACTGCTTAATGCATACAAAGCAAAAGAATTACATTTATGTACCATCAAAAGTGCGATGAATAACGAAAAGCTGATAACGCAAGGTCGTACATAATCCGTCAACTTAAACAACTGAAACAGTCAATAGACAACAGCAGTTACGATCGCATCTCATTGCCACAAAACATCAAGTTTGTAGTAAAAACACAGATCTCAAAGAGCGTGAGAGAGTCAGAAATCGAAACAGTTCCTTTGTCATGTTTTATCCGAACTATTGTAAAGTATCAACCCAATGGACAATACGAGGCCAAAAAAGTTACCAAATCAGAATCGTTATTGCTGGAGTAGTCAATAAGGGTCCGTACTTTCTCACGCTTATCAGCGTATAGATTTTGAATCAATTAGATTTATAATTCGGGTAACTTCACAATAACAGCACATGCATGATTTCTCAGTTGTTGGTTCTCTGCTATTCCGAAGAGTTGGAACAAGAAATTGTGAAAGTGAATTCGCCTACGTACCTTGTCTTCAGACCATCACAGCAACAACGTTTTGTGTACCGACGGAAAACTCGTGACTGGTAATATCCCGACTGTGCTTTATGTACATTAATCCAAGAAGTATTCACAACGACAATCCATCGAGCCGAATCCTGACTAAAGTTACAAACAAGTGCAAGATACACATTCCGACCGAAAGCAGAAGACGTGCGGAAGCCGAGGATGTGGCAATGAAAACACATAACAAGATAAGCAAGAGAGGCAATGCAACATTGAAGATTCCGTGAGAGTATGGGTAAATAGAAGCTGATATATCCAGTCTGCCTCACCTTGCTAGTCTCACGGATAACTAGATCTGTCACCTCTTCAATACATTGGAGATTGCAGTGGGCTTTAATGTGAGCCCCGTCTCTCCACCTGACTAGTGTAGTTGTAAGTGACTGGGTCAGAGTGAACTGGTTATATGTGCTCTGCCTCGGAAGGCTTTCAACAAAGATTGCTTGACATGTCTGACGTTGTTGACAGAAAGCAACCGAATGAAAATGTTGATTAGAGAATTGGTAAAAAAAGCGCTCAGTGGGACTTCTTAATCATCGAATTGAGGGGGTGCCTGAAAGCAAGTTGCCACTTACATCGTAGCAATTTGGTTACTATAGTGACAAGAATGCAGGCACTCACCTTGTTGTTTTTTGTGAAGAAAGTTATTAGCTGATGGAGTGCACACCCATGTAAATTGAATAACTCCTTTGATTTCCACAAAGTGGTAGGTCTTAAATGGGAAATCACACGAAAATATACCAAGTAGTGTTACAGATCTCGCAATTCAGCAACACAGGCCGACATACATACGATTCTATTTTCAATTAGATTTTCTAATTAACATCGTATTATGACAACGTTTAATTGAAACCTTAGAAGTCTGACAGTATTCCTGTTTGCCACTCAATAATGGAAGGCACATAATTACGGAACAGCATATTACACACAATGATTATTAGTATCATTTTCAATATCAATCCGTTAATGTACAGGCCTTGAAAGGTCTGTATTATTTAAGCATCGCAATTGATGTTCTCCTGACTCTAATGGGATGGTTATTGCTTAAACTTGTGACAAACCCAATATATGTAAATGCGTGTAAATAAATTATGAACCGAATAAATGGAGGAATATTTGAAAATGGTCACGCCTAACAAACCAACATAAGATGGTTGGTAGGTACATTAGCTCTATGTACGCAGAACGCTCTCCACTGACAACTAATCTATAATTTTGGCAATTGCGATCGTGTAGTGCTAATACTCATCTCTGCACAATACATCATTTCATTGAATGATAAAATATATGCTACCAATGAACACAATTCCAAGAGGCCCTGTTTGCTGTCTCCGAGTGTAGGCTTGCATAAATATTTGAGATGAGGTATTTTAATATAATTGCTCTGTATAAAAACAGGTAATCAGAATGAAATATCGTTTCTCGAATGCGAAATTCGTGGCCCTACTTCTAAGCACGACGTTTGGTGGACAATGTAAATCTGATCAGGTTTTCAATGGCAACGAATACACGTACACGTTCTTGATATTAATTACAAAAAACCCCCAAAAACATGAAAGATGCAATGAAATCTTAACCAAATTAATTCTCCAGCTCGACTGGACCAAAACGCAACGTGATAGATGTACGGTGTATCACATGGCTGCCTCTCATTTCACAAACGCACAGCTGCGTAAGATGACCTTTGGGGTGTTGGTCATTTTTATGTTACCTTATAACCGCCTTTTTAAGTCGGATTATAATAGATGTCTGCCATTCACATGGATATTAAGAGCTAAATGTGCCAAATGCGCCTGTGGGTAGTGGTCAGACGAGTAATTGGAGCTGATTTACAACAAAACAACATTAGTTTCAGGTTGCCATCTCTTTGGCTTGTGTTTAACAATTGTCCATACAGCACCGAAGGGTGAGAAATACCATGTGAATATGTATGGAGTCTATTCCTGCCATATGTCCTTTTCAGTTGGAAGTTATTAAAGATTGCCCATAATGGACAATGTATAGATGTCAGGAGATACTTAGTAAGTAAGTGAATACCTGATCAGATCCCGCCATTGTGTTCATTTGCCAATTATCCATCACAGATGACACTTAAGTGGTCGTGAAAGTTAGTCATTAGGTATCCCGAGTGACGAATGGAGAGACTTTGTGGTGAAACTGCCTCAGTAATCTAACTAAACCCCTGCTATCTTTCTCCATGTATGTCGCTAAAAGCGTGAAGTCCCAAAGTGCAAAAGAATAAGAACTTCCGTGACACTTGCACATCAATTCTCAGCACACATCCAGCAGGCATTACTTAGGCCATCAGACGCATTTGTTCCTCGCACTATACATCCATAAGAACTACCCTCTATAAATACATGCAAAAGATTATATGTGCCCATAGAAAGCCATCAATGGATTCATGTCCACATTTTTGTATAGAGAAATAAGCCTTAATGCCCGCAGTTCCTCTGGTTGCCATGAACGTCCAATATTGCCAAAATGTATAGCCCTTTTGGGTGCTGCTTGTAGCGGTCTTTAGATGTCTCCAGTCACCTCGTGTTACCGAGCAACTTTTCTTTCATTCGGAAATAATAGAGACGGAATCTCGTGTCTTCCTTTTAAACGAAACCTGCTCATTCGCATTAACCACTGTTAAAAGCCGCAATGACAATCGTCCCGTATTTTGTCCCAAATTGGTTTCAAGAAACTGCGGCATAGATGTTGTGAAGGCATTAAATGATGGACACCTTCTGGTGGTTGTGCTCTATTGCAGATGTGAAGGTAAACAGTGGCTGATGAGAGAGTATGTCGGGCGTGTGAAGGTCTTTGAAGACAGGGGTGTGTCCCTGACAGATATCAAATGCAGCACAGCCTTCGATCCCCCGTTTCTCTCTATAAATCAGCTTCAAGCGTAATTGCACATTTTTCCATGCCACCCGTCAGGATTCGTCAGGTCATTGCAGTAGTTTTTGACTTGATTCCCTTGCTGAGGATTATAGTGTGTATGAGCTCGAGTGGTCCTGACTAATTTCCTGCACAAACGAAGAGGGCTAAGATCAGAGGTATGCTGGGTGAAAGTGAGCAGGGCCTGGTGCACTCGAGACGAAATGATGCGCCTTTACATCCAGAGACCTTTCATGTGCTGCTTATATCGCTCGCCTCGGCAAAACAGGCTTTGATGATGAGGTAATCAAAAGGTGCCAGTCCTTCCATTTGCAAGGATGCCGCTTGCTGATAATAGCCTCTGCAATCATTTAAAAAATCCTTTAACGACGACGGTTATTTCGGTCCGAACTTTTGTGTACATGAAAAGTCTCGCATATTGCGTTCTATCTCATTACCGGCAAGGAAAAGCGGACCAAGGGCCTGATGTGAAAGGTATTCAAATCACCTGAGCACACGAACCATCAGCGCTAACAGACACCGATGCGGAGTGTTTTCAGTGTTCTCTTGTGTCATTCTTGGCAACCTTATATGTCTAGTAGCTCGTAAATAGAAGCTTATATCTCTCGTAACAATATCCGTCCTAATGAAATATAGAACAGAGAGACTGGGAAGCCCTTTGTGTGTTTAATGAAAAAAATGCCTGATTGGCTTTCTATCTGTGTTTTGGGGTTGTTAGATGCAGCGCTTTATGTCGAATAGAAACGGGAATTAAATGAGTTAAAACGCTTCGCAGTGAAGTGAAGTGGAAGTGCTTCGCATGCTGCTACCCATTACACAAGACATTTGTCAAAACATCAACTGTCTCTCTGATCATTTTAAACATTTCGACATAGTTTACCTGTGAAATCTTTACAAGGGCAGTAGCACACGCACGGCATTAGATGCTGCCTTAACACGCATTTACAATCTTCCGTGTTCCATTACCACTACATAGGCTTCAAAAAGTACTGCAAAGGTACCATAGTACTATATTATCGTATAAAATGGGTTGTACTTACATGACATGATCCATATAAAGAAGCCCTTGAGATACAGAATGTATTCCAAACAAAAGATGCATTTAGGAATGTTTTGATGAGGAATATAAGGCTATTAACTGTTGCGGCACTTGACACCGCTCTCCTCTCGTTTCCAAGTCATTAAATTGTACACTAACACACGTAGGTGAAATAGCTCTTAACGAAAACTATTTGAGGACCGTAGCTCAAATTACTGTCTTCAATGGCAGTTTTCAGGCTGATGGGTATCGATGCAGAGAGAGTGAAAAAAACACATTAAGTGAATGTTTGTAAAGATAATATATTTTGGTTGACAACATTGATCCAAGGAAACAACCATAACCGACGCTTTTGTGGGTTTACGACAGTATCCGACATTGTGTGTTGGCACTTTCGCCCTTCGTGGGTTCGGCCTTCTCCATGTTTCGCAATTACAGCGCCGTTCTTCATGATATCCCCTTTAATATGATTGTGAATATTTAATGTTGTGTGATGTTGTGTGATGACAAGTATAGAGATAAAAATCATACTCGACGGAGAATACAGGTACGGTGTTGCTGGGTCTTTTCACTTGTAACCGGAGAATTCCCATCAATTATCTGTCCGGCCTTTTTTTGTAAAGTTAAGAAGCTTTACACGATCATTTATTAAACGTACCGGGGTGTTTTAAGTGCAGACTTCCCGCTGATCCTTGCATTACGCAACGATTCCCTGTCTCCTACATGGATTCAATCGAGTGTGTAACATCTGAGTTGTATCCCCGAACGATTGATGTTGTCTTTAGCACACTAACTGCTCCAAAATGGCAGTAAATGCTGCGGATTAGTGAACGATGAAGCCTTGATCTGTTGCCCATAGAAGGAACACAGCTTCACCAGCCTGACTGGTCATGCCACAAGCAATGACCATTAAGAAGTAATGTTTTCGTCTGAGACCCTGTGCCTACTGGAAATATATATCTCGTTTCCCAAGGTTGCAGCTTCAAATCAGAATCATCTTTCCATTTAGCATGCACTTTCCCACTCCCCGTCACTTGAAGTGGTGTGAGAATCCAGATCGTGTTGTTTGAATAGGTGCACATGACAGATTCCAGAGTGGATCTGGTATCCAGTATACTTTGGTGAGCCTGCTATGGAGAAGTAGTTTGAGCAGATGATTTAACTGCAGAGCTGCTCCGCGCCCATTCCTCACAGTTTCCTGCACTTAATGCCTAATGTTTTAAAGACTGTACAGCTTGGACCAACTTGTCAAGCAGATGAGCACAAACTACAAGCCAGTCGTAATCTGTTTTGAGGGGCCAAGAAAAAAGTATTCGGGAGCAGATGAGAAGAAGGGGGCCATGTGTACTGCGTATCTGTAAGTCAACACTCTCAACCCATGTGCTGTGTTTCTGTCAGTGTCAGTGGCTCAGCTCATCCAATTTTCCAACAACAACAGAAGCAACTTGTTCCACAAGTTTTGCTTCCACCACTTATTGCACTAATGGTGGCAAAATCCTTCGCAGCAAAACATTTTAATTGCCCTCCCGAAATCTTATGTTTACAAATTGGAGTGCTTGAATGGAGCAAAGTGATAAGCATACTGAAGCCCTTTTAATGGGTCCAGCTTTCTTTTATCCATCTCACTGTGTAGTCAACCCATCAGATAAATGGAAGCTTATACTTTGATGCATTTACTTATTGAATGCGTACATATTGCTGTCAATCATGTTATTAAAAGCTCTTACCTTCGTATTGTAATGGATCCTCGCTATCCAAAGGTAATGTACGTCGTGTAGAACAACAGCTGAGGAAACAGACGTTGTTTCACACGTTTAATAAAACTCTTCAGTTGTTACTGCGAAAAACCGGATTGTCGGAAGTTACGGTGGAAGTAAAACGTATAGCTGTGCCCCGGAGTGGTGGTGACATGAGCCGCAGCTCTTAAGGTGATATACTCCACTTGTCCACAATGTATATCCTCATTAAGTTGGTGATTAGTTCTAACAGAGCTTATAACCATCTCTCCGTCCAGCCGTCGAGCAGCTGATGTATCCTCCGGATATTGAAAAGCAATCACTGTACGAGCACATGTGTTACCATCTAAAACACTTGAGCCTTTTCCCCGTGAAAGCTTCACCGAGTGAATTACAAATGTTATTTTCCGAAGTGTTTGTACCATAGACTTTGACGAGGAGGTTCTTGCATGGGAAAGATAAGAATATTACATGTTACTACCCCACTGAGCCAAGTTAATACGGGCCATACCTCCACTCCCAACTCAGAAAAATTGAATCATGATCGGAATCCTGAACACATATCTAGTATGCATGAGTGTTGCCTTCCATATTAAATTGTCAATCCATTTGAACCGCTGCAAATCAGTTTATATTGTAGAACATAGTGATTGAAATGTGTGTATTCAGAGCAAGGCGTTCACTGGTAATGAATTTATTAAGCAGCGCTGAATATGATCGTGAATCCAATGCTTTTCCTTCGTTATTTCCAAAGCACAGTAGGGCACAGTTGTTGGCGTAAGAATGCCTATTGAAGGAATGAAATTGGAAATTTCTGCTCTTGTGCTTTTGCTCACCTGTACCTAGGTAGTTGTCACTTGAAAAACTGCGGTCCCAGACCATTATGAGTCGGGTAATAAATCAGTTCTGGAGATGAATTGCTCTCTTATGTGAGGAGCATTAAGGTATGCGTGTGTGGAAATAGTGTATCTCTTGTTATGGAGCAGAGATAAAGAAGCACACCGTCAGCTTCCCGCTCCTCATTATAAAGCAAAGGAGTTGTCGAGGAGTGTGTAAAATACCCCCACTCACGCATAGATCTTGTACACAAATGACAAGTTACCTTGTAATGAGTCATGGAAATATCTCTCGGTAATTGCTTATTGACAAGACCATAAAAGGCAAATAGAGCGAAATGGTGAATGGGAGGCATACTTGTACAGTTAAGGAGCACTTCCTTAATCAAGTTGACATTCACAATTAATTTTTTTTTCCTTAGAAAGTGTTTTTGTCACCGATTTACAACTCTACACACAGGTACAGGTGTCATCGTCAAGCTGGGAAGTCCCTTTTGATTTAGATGGTGAAATAAGAACACGAAATCCCAAGATACACGATAGCACAAGAGCAGTTAGTCCAAATATAGTGTACAAGAAAATTACGACTTTATATTCCCGGTTTCCTGTAGTTTACAATGTACTACCCAGTGCAAATGTTCGGATTATAATAAAACATCCATTATATCCATTAATTCCTTTTTTCTTTGTGCCTTATGTTTTCGTTGATAATTGTGTTCTGTTGTCAGTAATATGCAGTTGATGCATTATCTGTCCGTAATTTATAAAAGAGCTCGGCTCGTATTATTCCAGTTCATGAACACTCATCTTTTACGTGTATTAGTGTGCACCGAAGAATGCAATATATCTCCTTTATCAGCTTAGTTTAAAAAGCATTTATCTCAAGTTCAACTTGATTACGAAGTGACAGTAGCATTAGGAATGGTTGATACAAGTGAGGCTAGAAGATGGCATACCTAGGGAGATATGTGAAACTTACTTATTTAGCAAATCAGACAAGGAGAGAGGCATGTACAAAGAGCACTTACAGCCCAGGTGTACCATTAAGCAAATGTAATCAACAATTTTATTCTTCAGGAATGCTGAAAGCTCACACAAAAACATCTTCAAACTACGAACAGTTAAATGTAAAAGGCTACCTGTACTTCAGATAAAAAGATGTTATTACTCAGCCTGGGTTAATTCGTTTTGAACCGCAAGATGTTACAATCGTACAAATGTTACTCCTAACGTGCTAATTGTATTTAAGTGCGGTACAATTGTGTGAACGTAATTACGACTACTGACATAAAACTACAGCCAACACGAGACCATTAATTGTGTAATCTTGATGCATTAAAATTTGTACTCATTGACCGATAGGTTAAATGGAAACTTGAGAGGTTATTTGTATTTTGCACACTATATTGCATTACTGCAATACAGAGTTACGGACGAGCTACGCTATTACACATATCAGCATTGAGATTAAAGGATTAGAAATGGTATGCAGCTAAGATATCACTTTCTAATTCTTTCCCATCAATTCTATCTACTCCGTAATAATCCGGCTGCAGAAATAGAAAAAGACCTTGGCTAATAATAATTGTTCAGTCGTAAAAATCTATATTTTCTTGTAGTGTAATTTTGTTTTCATTCGCGTACTTGCAGATAGACAAAAATTTCGTAGCCAGCACGAATACTGAACCTATTATTGCCATCTGAAGATTTCCATGAGAATTTTAGAGAATCACACATGGTTTTGTCATTTTGAGCCTGTGGCATTGTTCGGCATCAGGCACCGAGTACACGTAATTAATTAATTAATTACATTGAAGAGAAACTGTTGAGTGTAAAAGATTGATAATGCTTTTACTTTCGCCAAGCCTCCTGGCTTGAAAGGAACCCGTCGGCTGAACCGGGTTGACATGAGTATGTACTAGAGATGTCAGCTTGCTCAATTTCACGGCTTAAGCTACAAGCCAGCTTAAGCCAAGTACTTGCATTTTTTATCATTGATAAAATATTTAATTTATTTTCTATA
>JBCAUI010182417.1:0-17306 GCA_038406195.1 Haplosyllis anthogorgicola
AATTTTTTTTTAAAATATGTGATTTTTGATTTAAATGAAAATGCCGTTGAGTTTGAGTCTCTATCTCGAGCGGTTCTTGCGTAATTGCCATTTTCCCCCCCAGTGATGGGGGGCGAGCTGGGGCCTTGATCTCTGATCAACTCGTTTCATTGATTTTTCATCTTTTATTGTCTTTTTGTTGCTGTATGTATCGCTCTTAACTAAAAGCACGGGGAACTCTGTCACAGGCTCCACCTCATGCTGACCCAAAGGGACAGCAAAATGGGTACCAGCTCTGTTGAGTGTATAGCGAGGTTACACTACCCATTTAATATTAACTTTCTGAAATCACCAGATTCCACTCAGAGGTGAACGTAACGGCGAGGTGCTCGACGTTCACCAATCTGGTTTTTAACTGCACCATTTTAAACATACACGTACAGGTACCGGAAAACGTGCAGCTTGACCCCTACAATAATAGGAACTCATGTTGATATGACAATGCCTCATGTAACATCATGCAATGACACTATTGCACTACTGTGCACATTTTGATAACTTTGCTATGGGTAATAAATAAACAGAAGCTTTACCTTGTACCATTCCATAGCCTAGTGATAGTATGAAGATCTAAGTTCTCCTCTGTGTTCCCTTCATCCGCTGTTGTCATTCACAATAGGAGGAAGAAGCAGTCACTGTGAAATTTACGATTCCGTTTTGTGTGTTTGTGGGTCTATTATTTCCCCTCTTATTTTTGCGTGATGATCCCTTTAGTAGTTTTACATCTTTGTTATTGTGAACTGGAGGTGCAATGCTGCTGTGAATGCAGTTGTAGGTTACAGTACAGTAATAGAGAAGTCTAGCTACACGTTTCACTGCAACTTGTACGTATGAAACGAATTTTGAAATCAACAGATTCCACCTCGGAAGTGTCTGCCAAATGAATATCTGGGGCGATGTTACGTTTGTCGACCGACGTGGAATCTGGTAATTTCATGACACCTATTTTCATGTCTTAGACCATCATTCAGTCTTTCACTTAGCACTCGTCCACACGTCCGAGACCAAGTCATTTTCCTGGAGGACAAGTGAAATTTGAAAAGTACTTGCCCTGCTGGCCAAGTAGATTTTTTCACCCACAATTAAATTTTTCATCAATTACAAGTAAATTTTGAAACCCCACACCAAACAGAGCTCACTCTTGAACATTTTACGTTCTAAGCAAAAATGGACAAGGTAAAATATGTGAGGACAAGTAGATTTTCTGTTTCACTTGCCCTGCTACCCAAGTTCCTCCGAAACCTTACGTGAAAGACTGTCATTTAAAACTAAACCTTTTGCAAGGTACTTGCAGGAACAGATGAAAACGGGTAACTGAACATCTCTAAGAACGCAGCAGTACAGTAATAGCCCAGTAGAGCAGCTTGGTGCCTATAAATAGCTCAGCATTGTCCTAGTTATGCTTTGGTTCCAAAGAACAACCATACATCATCTCAGGATGTTATGGGTACGCACCTTGGGTACGGTTTTCTCAAGCTTAGAATGTAGTACTCTTCAGTCCTCATGGCTGGCATACCACAAAGTTCTTGTTTGAGATTACAAGGTTTAGGGTACCTTCTTTCTTTTTCTTGTTGTAGGTATCGGTAAAAGGCTGTACTATGGGGTATGCCATGGGTACAGATTGCAAGTAAGCTATGCTACATCAGCAGCATCAGTATCACAAGCAAAGCACTATAGTAGCAGCTTTGCCTCACAGTACCCTAAAGTAAGTATGTTTGTACCCAAAAACAATATCTGTATTGGCAGATGCCTCAGGTTTTGATCTATGTACTAAGTACAAAATAAACCCTCCCTTTCCCTCTGTCTGAGCATCAACTCTTCTGCCTGTCTTCCTTTGTCTGCCTCTCTTTCTGCCTCTCTTACTTTTGTTCTCTTCTCTCTCTGTTTTTGACCCTCTACCTCGTGTGTTTGTTTGGCTATATGTCTGTCTGTGTATATTTCTCTCTGTCTGTCTCTCTGTCTGTCTGTCTGTCTGTCTGTCTGTCTGTCTCTCCATTATCCACTGCACTGTAGATGATTGTTATACCATCATCAGACATGATCAACAGACAGTTGTTCTATTAGCCATTTCACTTTCTTGTGTTATTGCCAGTCCTGGCAGTAGATTGGTCTGCACATGTTGTGTATTACTTACAGAGTGTACTGCAGTCACATCACAACAGTACCACTATTTACATCGCCATACTTCTGATCATCATGATGTTCTGATGGTAACAGTTCCACAAGATTGTTTGAACTCGTGCAAATATCCGACTAGTTTCATTTTCACAGCCACTGCATTGAGTGTCCACGTTGGCATTTACGGCCAATATGTGGGTTTGTTTCGTGTTTCTTCTTAGATAACTCAGAAATCATCACTGCTTTGTGAAGCCACATGTCATTTAACGGCCTTTTTACGTTATGTGCAAGGGTGGCCCCTCAGCTTCTAGTGTATATTTGCTATTGTAATGACAAGTTGGGTTTTATTTTTCAATCATTTCCCTAGTTCCAGTTTACAACCAAATTTTTGGGGCTACTGGTACCCATGTTTTTGTCAAGCATTGATAACCAGGCACTGTACGAACTCCTGACAACATGCGCATCACAGGAAGATAAACTTGTTAACATTTTATGTGAATTTGCTCCTCTGGACGAGTTGTCGAGTATAAGGATTAAGCAATAAACTTCCAAAAGGACATGTATCTTCACACTCACAGTGGGTGGTGGAGTGGGTGCAGACGGTGCAGAGAGGGTGCAGGGAGGATAGATGTAGGGATTGTGGGAGGGTGGGTAGCTCTGTACACTGTCAAAGCAGGAAGGAAGGAAGGAAGAAGAAGACATTTACCAATATATCACCAGATTCCACATCACATGTTTATGAGGATATTATCTCTGATAATGTTAGTTGGTTATTTGCTTGGTGAGAATCATGTCTCTGCAATCCACAGTTTATGGCCATGGCAGCCCCTGATGGGTCATAACATCTCCACAAAAACAGCCAATCTCATCCCAACCATAAGCACTAGCAGGTCAGGCCAGGGGCCTATTTCACTAAATGGCCCCCTATTTCATTAATGGCTAGCTGCAAAGATGGGCCCCTATCACTTCCCATCTTCAAAATGTCTCCTTTTTCACAATTAGAGACAGAATCAATGCCCCATGCTAAATTTCTTTTTCCACCCTGATTGATTTTATCTCCATCTAATATTTGCTACCTGAACAGTTAGTTAAGTGATGGGTTTTAGATATTTAGCCAGGAAGCATGTTAACATGATCTTGGAATCTTATTTGCGTCATTCCTTTTAACACGTTCGCACACAGACACACATATGAGAAGGCAGTTTTTAGGCTTCTAATAAACTTTTAATCCTGTGTAATTCTATTGTTGCATTCACAGATATTCTACAAGATGTGTTACTAACTGCCAATGTTTTCTCTCTTACTTTTCTCTGATGTTCTTCCAAATACTGAGCAAGACATAAGCAAAGTGAGAACATACTCAAAAGAACAAATGTTCTATCGTTCTGTTACATTTTTTTTATCTAAAATGCATTGTTAACTACTAATGGTCTCTTTATTTTCTTAAATGGTCTTTTATACTCAGTTAAGACATAAAAAGGTGAGAACATACATTAAATGTTCTATTGTTCTGTTACATCACATTCTACAATGTTCTGTACAAATATATTGTTCACTACCAATGCTGAGTCTCTCTCTATTTTCTCCAAAAATGTTCCTCACAAATACTAAGTAAGGAATACACAAAGTAAGAAAAGAGGAGGGGTAGGGAGAGAGGAAGGCATCCAGCAGAACCCAGCTTCTTTCTCTACTGCTTCTATCAAACAAGATGATTGTATTTGGAATTCCAAGGTCTCTCCTCATGATCCCCTTGGGGCTTTGGTAAAACATGGGATCAGAATCGAAACATTGATGCTTCTTTTTCTTCATTTTGCTCAGTCTTCTTCAGTTGTAGTACAGTAGATAGTGGGTGGGTGATGGATTGGAAGCAAGCTAAGATGGATGTTTCCAATACTATGGGCTTTATTATTTTGAAGTCTTTGCTTCTTCTTCTTCTTCTTCTTGGGCTTAGTATTTTTCCTCCGTTGTAGTAGGAGATATGTAACCCGTGGTATTTGGCTTTAGTGTTACTCCATGAATGGCAAAGCAGAGATGGATGACTCTCTTCTCATACAATGGCTTCATTTTGATGCCATTTCTGAGCGTTGTATCTGTACGTGTTTTCTCCTTATTCATATTCCACTTAAGTGGTGATACTTGCTGCCTTACAAGGCAGTTAAGTGTTGACCTGAAAATATTCTGCACTGTTTATTTGCAGAAGCAAACAATAGAGCCCATTTTATGGGTAAAGGGCAGCTACCTACTGCGCATTTTCATAACCATAGATGCAAACCCTTATCCGGCGTTTATGTGGCCAGTCAAGGCGTTGACATAAAGACATTTACATTCGTGTATTAAGTGGTGAGGGAGCTTAAGGTGTAAACCGGTCTTAACCAGTAAAGTGTTTTTGACTAATCTTTCACATCAGTAAAACTGAAACCAAACATACAAGATATACTATGGCATAACCCCAGTGATTATTCCTGGCTCTTCTCAGTGCACAACTGTTCCGTCTCTGATTGACTGGCTGGCTGGACCGTTCTGATGGTTTCCAATCAGATGTTCGGCTATTATTCCTTCCCGGAATGTTCTCAATGTTATGCTACGAGTAGTAACTTGTGGCAGTTTTAGTGCGTTAGATTTACGACTCCTCTGTGTGTGTGTTTGTGTATGTAGTACATGTCAGAGATCAGATCAAAACTGACCAATTATTGGTTATTGATCTTCTATCGACAGTTTATTTCATTCAGCTTGTTATTAGTGAGATCCAATCATACTGTTAGTGTTGCTTACTTAATGCGATCTACTTGAGGTTTCATGAACCAAGATCCATTTATGGAGCCACTGGTACCCTCTACTTCGGACTTGAGGTACCGGATCCCATGGTTTTCAAGCCAAAATGGGTCTTTCGCTTGCACGCATACTCACTTCTGTCAGAAGTATTTCTTATTTGCACCCGCTGTCTGGCCAGTGGTTACACTGTATATGGGTGTAATCAGACAGCCAGTAACACATTTCACATGTTTTATCAAGCATTGGTGAACAGGCACCATGTGGGATGCAAACGCACAGGGTTCGGATCTGGAGACGGATATCGAACCGAATCGACAACGGAGGAGCGATTATAACCGAATAATCGAATATTTGTACCACTTCCGAGCTCTAGTGTTTATGTGTACATAGTAGTTCACTAACAGTGAGTTACCGACACAGGAACAAACTGTCTGTCCATCAGTTACAGGGCCTCACATCAAGCTTTTCACTCATGGTTTAAATATGATGCAGTGCTGCTACAGATTAAACGGTCACATTCTTGTACTTTATTTATAGTTGGTTCAGGCATTGAAAAAACATGTGGTTCAGGTTTTGTATTAAAGTAGGTGCTTCAGGCATTGTAGTAAAACATGTGGTTCAAGCATTGTAGTAAAATAAGTGGTACAGATATTGTATAAAATAGATGGTTCAGGCATTGTAGTGAAAACATGTGGTGCAGGCTTCGTATCAAAATAGATGGTTCAGGTATTGTTTTAAAACAAGTGTTTCAGACATTGCAAAAATGGGTGGTTCAGGCATTGTAGTAAAATAGATGGTTCAGGTATTGTTGTAAAATAGGTGGTTCAGGTATTACAATAAAGTAACTGGTTCAGCTATTACAATAAAGTAGGTGGCTCAGGCATTACAATAAAGTAGGTACTTTAGGTATTACAAAAAGTAGGTGGCTCAGGTATTACAATAAAGTAGGTGGCTCAGGCATTACAATAAAGTAGGTGCTTCAGGTATTACAATAAAGTAGGTGGTTCAGGCATTGTATTTAAATAGGTGGTTCAGGTATTGTATTAAATCAGGTGGTTCAGGTCTTGTATTAAAATAGGTGGTTGAGGTATTGGTTTAGATTCCACAATACCCACTAAAATTGACCATGTACAAAGTTACCCATGTCACTTGGAACTGAAGTCGGATGGTTAAAAGCTCATGTAGCGTAGGTTGCAGGTCACCAGTTCAACTCCCCTGTATCCTGAGACTAGCAACGCTTTTTAAAGCCGCATTAATATGCCAGAGGAGAAGGTCAAGGTTGAAGCCATCAGGGGTTTTCTGCAGCAGACGTTTTTACAGTGAAACTGTCTGAGATTTTTTATTTTCTCCTGTTCTCGAGTGCTTTGCTTTGTGCACAACAGTCTGCTGTAAGTCGAGGTCTTACATCAAAATCATATTATAAACGTTCAAAATTCACCAGATTCTATGTTCTATGCTGGCATCTAACTACAGTAGTTAATGAGTAAAATTAGTATTAACTATGAAATCACCAGATTCTCCATAAGCATAAGAAGTTTGATGCTGGCATGTAATTACAGCAGTTAATATGTAAAACTAATATTAAATTATGAAGTCATTAGACGTAACGTCACTGAACTGTGAAGTCTGCAAAAAATAACTCTATGCTGCTGACGTGGGATCTGGAGATTTCCTGCAATCATAACTTGGCTGATTTACCAGCTAGCTGCTAACACCCATATACAGCATACATTTATTACGAGTCGAAAGCAGGTGAACAATCAAAAGTGACTCATAGTGACAAATCCACTGTGGATTTGATACACATGGGCAGAATCACCCTAAGTACGAAATAAAGGGTACCAGTGGCCCCACAATATGAACCTCCATCAACACCTTTGCTGAATTATCCACTAACGTTATGTTTGCTGCAGGCTGACGTAGAATCTGGTGATGTTGCACTCAACCTTTAGTAATCATTAAGTACCAGGTGAGCGTGCTAAAATTTACTCTAACAAAGACCTTGTCTGATTTATATCTTTCACTTTTGTTGAGTTAATGTTGAGCTGTTAGCAGAGCTGTTAGTCGGAACGACTCAACATAATTGTAATAGACAAGAGATAGGAACCTTGAGCTGGTGGTGGTGGTAGGGGGGGGGGGAGAGTAGTTACTTCAGGTAGGTTCAGGGCGCTAGGTTTTTGACCCTTTCAGGGGCTCCTTACTTTCCATGTTCACAGGTTAGTGACTGATTCATTGTTCTTGTTCTCAGAGGTGATGGGGTTTGCTTCCAGGAATTGGCCAGTTTCTACCAACCTCCCTTCTACCCTTCCTCTCTTTTCCGGCTCTCCACTTTGCTCTCTCTCTCTCTCTCTCTCTCTCTCTCTCTCAATACAGGGATACCCTATTTGACCTCTGCAGACTCAGAATGGAACCCTTGCCAGAAATCTGGCCCCAAAGAGACTGCCCCCACCACAACTGCTGCTGAGGATGTAACCTCATGCACTGCAGTACAACAACTGTGCTGTGTGCCTACACTTTGCATGATACTAACTTCTCTTCTAGTCTCCCTTTGCTGTGTGTGCCCATTTTCTCTCTCCAAAGTCTAGGGAATGAGCTCCAACTGTCCTGACCTCTGTCTTTCTCTCTCATCCATTCTTTCTCTGTATCTTGTCTTTTTTCTCTCCATCTCTATTTCCCATTCCTTTTTCTCTTCCCCTATTTCCCATTCTTATTTCTCTCCCTCTCTCTATTTTTGCCAGAAGGAGCTGCAACAGCCACAGACCAGGCTTGTTTCTCCACAGCAGAAGAAGAAGGCAAAAGCCTCTTCAGATTCTGCCTAATCCAAAGCCTAGTCTGATACAATATATCTTCTAGTAAAGCCCCGCAGCTATGGCTGTTTTCTCCTGCAGTCCTTCTTCCTGATAAGATGTTTTTAGAGAAGGAATCAGTACAAGTCGAGTGGACAGCAGGCTGCCTGCCAGTATCAAACTGACCCAAGTCCTGTCCATTTACTCACTGATCTGGAACAGGTAATTTTGCCTTATGTAAAACACACTCTGCTTTTCTTTCTCTCTATTTCCATTCTCTCTACATCTCCCTTTCTCTGTCTGTCTGTCTTTTTTTCTTTCCTCTGCGGTTATTTGTATCTCTCTAGATACCTCAAATACTGAATCTCTCAGACGTCCGCGCTATTTCTCTCAGACGTCCGCGCTATTTATTTCTAATAATGAAACACAATTAAACACAGCTCTCTCAGAGGTCCGCGCTGACACAATGCATAAAGGAGCAGGCTCCCTCAGTGGTCCGCGCTCGGCTCAGTGGGATATTAATTGATCTGAACAGTGTTCAAAGAGGACAGGACCTTGCCTGCAGCTGGTCTTGATGAATAAAGTAACTAACAGCTCTAAATGGAACAGCTTCAGGTTTCTTTTCGTGTTTACTTCATCTTGAAGGCCAAACCATTTCTATTTATTGGATTACCTTTTATTGTCAAGATTATTTGTAGAAATGGATCAATAACATGATTAATTTGTTGCATATATTTTGAATTTTTAAATAATATTTCATAAATTTATCAGTTTTGCAGCAAAGCTCGACGAGGCAAAGGAAAGATGAGATTTTGTACTCTTTGGCTTCTGATTTAATTTTTCCTCTCTTTTTCCTCTTTTTTTTTTTTTTTTTTTTGACAACTGTTAATTTTTGAGAGCGGCGGGAAATGTAATGCAACAAATCAAGTAAGAAAGTCTGGCCTAAGCTGCTGCCTCCGCGTTTACAAATTGAAAGAGATCAGCGTTGTGACACGATTACCGTACACAGCGCTGGAACTGACATTTCTGGCAGCTGTTCATTCCAGTAGTGAGGTCAAGTTACACGTCTCTACGTTATAAGTTACACGTTTAAGAATATGTCCGTTTAAACTGTATTGTTGTGCTGGGAAATTGCGTCACAAGAAATCACCAGATTCTACGTCAGCGACAAACGCAACACTTCTGAGTTACTCGGCGGTGCTACCCTTTGCTGCTAAGGTGCAATCTGGTGATTTCAGAATTCTTCTTACACGTACAAGTTGACGTGAAACGGGCAGCTTGACATCTCCATAAATTTTCTGAACTGTGATGTACAAAAGTATAACTGTACCTCACTATTGTAAATGTCTTACATAAAAATAGTAAAGTCGCCAGATTCTACGTCAGCTAAAACCGTCGCCTTGTACTTCTGAGCGGAATTAAGAAATCACCAAATCACCAGAAGGGGCGGGCGGAATAGCTCAGTTGGTTAGCGCGTTTGACCTTGTCACGCATCGCTGAGCAGCTCACCACTGCATCGGTAGTTCAAATTCTGGCTGATGTATGTGATAGGAGCCCAGCCTGCCTGCCGTGTACATGCTTACACAGTGTACACCTCTATTGGTAGAAAAGGCAGGTGTCGCACCAGATGTGACCCTCGGGATCACCGCACACAAACAAGTAAGAATGCAGGTGAGAGATCCACCTTGGATTTAAAACCCATGGGAACGGTCACACTAAGTCCAAAACAGGGGTAATCAGTGGCTCCACAAATGGACCCTGGTCCAACAAAAAAGAATTAAATGAAAGAAGTAGTTGTGCAACTACTAGTCTGTCGAATGTCATAGCAATGGCATCTAACATCATGATGTCACCAAAGAAAACAATGTCATGGAATGGAAATTGAAATTGAAATTTTCGTTTTGTCTTGGTTTCTATTTTGATGGTTATTGTCTGTTTCGTTTTGTCTTAGTTTCTATTTTTACAAGTTTTTTAGGCGGACGACCACATACTCGGTCATTCGACAGACAAAAATCACCAGATTCCGCGTCAAGCAAACGTCCTAAACACATAGGGCATCTTCGTCACATAGATAAACAACTAATATAAAAGTGAGCATTGGATTTGTAATTCTAGTGAAGCTCCGAGTCGCTTTTCTTCCACACTAATACGACACCGGGCAGGCTATCTCCTTATCATGGTAATAGCACTGAGTTTGTACACAGCGCGTAATTATAACCCTTAACGTATGTGCAGTAACATTCTAACACCACTTCTTTAGCATTAGCCTCATTGGCTTACAGTGTGTATTCATAACCCGTAACGTGTGTGCAGTTACATTCTAACGCCACATTTGGGATCACTGCACGCAAACAAGTAAGAATGCAGGCGAGAGATCCACACTGGCTTTAAGCCCATGGGGAAGGTCACATGAAGTCCAAAACAGGGGTAATCATTGGCCCCACAAAACTTGGAGCGTTTACATAAACGCCTAGACAATCGCTCTGTAAGTTTTTGTCATGGTTATGTAGACGACATAGTTACGGAAACGCACTGCTAATCCAACTCGGCATTGTTTTGTTTAAACAACTGGAAATCAAAGCAATATGGAATTTCATCATTTTGATTCTTTTTGCAAAAACTTACTGGCTATGGATATTCAATGAAGATCAAATTAAACATTCCATCTAAATGCTTCAAATTACCTAAAAATATGTCACTTTACAGCGAATAAATCTAAGTGAACCCAATTAACTTGCATTGATTCTTCAGGCTTTTAACTGTCCAGGATTAATTCTTCTTAATCTATTAATCAATCAATCACTAACATGTTGCCTTTGGAGGAGAAAATCGCCACATTCCACGTCGCCTTGTTGTTTGCATTACATGTAGAACGCGCTGGGTCAGTATTGATCGGGTCTGAAGGTCATCTCAAGGGCATGGGGTCACGGAGTCAACAGGCCGTCAATAGCCGCACTTAAGTCCCCGCCTGCTGCTGCCTGGACGAGTTGGCCACTTGAAGGGCCGAGGAGGGCTGATCCCTTTCGATTCATTAGCGAGGTCAAGTTACACGTTTTTCTCCGTCTTGTACTTGTAGGCTTCAGAAAGTGTTGATTTACATTTTAATGTTGCGCTAAGAAAATACGACAAAATCACCAGATTCCATCTCGGCAACCGTAACGCTACTGAGTTAGGCCTACTCGGTGGCGCTACGTTTACCATGATTTCAGAATTCTTCTCACACGTTATTAGGGAGGTCAATTCCCACGTTTTACGTCGCTTTATGATTTGAATCTAGGATCTACAAAATTAGGGCTTGATCCTTCTAATGTTGGGACACAAAGGTACGATATCAGAATTACAAAAAAATCTATAAAAAAGGCCATTATAAAAGAATGTTTCAAGTTTCCTCAACCTTTGCCCTCGTGAGGATTAGAACATGACACATAAAAAGATGAACACTTGCTCGGACATTAACCACATTACGTTAGGATGTAACGTCGCAGCTGTAAATAAGACCACACAGCTTCTTACACGTCTTCACTTGTAAACGTTACTTAAGCTTTGAGACCTTGTAGTGGTTAACATAAAATTATTCCACACAAGTGGTCTGGGTTCGATTCTTAGAGCCTGGTAACCATCACTCACAGTTAAACCGCTCTGAGTCCTTGTAGTGGTTAACATAAAATGCCGCTGTACATGTTGGTCTGGGTTGGATTCTTTGAGCCTTGTAAACGTCACTCACAGTTAAACTGCTTGTTAGTGAGACCATGTGTTGGTTAACATAAAATGATGTCACACAAGTGGTCTGGGTTCTGGGTTCAATTCTTAGAGCCTTGTAATCTTCACTCATGTTTATATCGCTTGTGTTTGTGTTCCTTCAATGGTTAGATAATGGTGGAAGTTGTAACATGCCAATCTTAATAATGCATCAGGGTCTTCTAGTTTATTTCTTTTTAAAGTTTTTCTGGAGCAAGATCTTGTTTTTGGGGACCACTGGTAACCTCTGTTTCAGACTGTTGAAACTCAAGGGTTTCACAGGAAGGAACCCATGAAGGAGTGAATGAGAATGGCAGAGAAGGAAGAAAGAAGTTAAAAATAGAAAGAACGGGGAACAAATAAAACCCAGAAGCCACACAGTACTGACCACACGTTACTTCTGTTACCGTGAGTCCTTTAACTGTGTACAGAAAAAACTGTATTGAAGAAAGAAGGAAATAAGGATTGAAATAAAATGAGATACTGGCCACACACATTACTACTACTACTGCTACTGTTGGGGGCAGGGAGGGGGCGACATGATTAAAACTGGGCGAGGTGGAATTAGGAAGGGCTTGTGGCGATCGATCAATCAGCGAGGCTTTTTGGCTAAAGGCACTGCTGAGGGGTAGAGAGGTCAAGCTGCACGTTCAGATCCAAGTACAGCTGAGTGGTTAGAGATGTCAAGGTACACGTTTAAGGTGTCACTGTCAAAAACGGAAATGCACGTAGAATCTTCCATTCGTACACTGCAAACGTAACGTCACGGAGTTGCAACGTTTTGTTGCTGAGGAGGAATCTGGTGATTTCTTCAGATACGTCACATTTCACAATTAATGGACGTATTTCAGGCGTAAAAACCGTGAGACTTGGCCTCACCACTTCATTCATTTACCTAGATGTGGTTATTGCATTGAGAGAAAACAGGACATACTGCCCTGTACCTTTATTATAGAGATGTCAAGTTGCCCGTCTCACGTCAATTTGTACGTGTAAGAGGAATCTTGATTCACCAGATTCCACCTCCGCGGCGAACATACCACAGCCGACTATGAACCGTATGAACTGCGATGGCGTTACGTTACGTTACGTTACGTTACCTTACGTTACGGAATCGGGTGATTTCAGAATTCTGTTTAAAAGTACAGGTCTACTGAATACTCCGAACAGTAACATTTTACGTATTGGGGTTAATCAAACAAAATCACCGGATTCCACTTTAGTGGCAGACGTAAGGCACCAACGTCAGCCGCTGTTGAGGTGGAATCTGGTGATTTTAAAATTCAAAAACTAGACGTACATACAAGTTGACTTAAAACGTGCAGCTTGAATCTCTCCATGATGATGGCACTGCATTGTGGGACTAGACTGGCTTTACAACTTTATACTTTGTCTAATGACCGAGTATATATGTGGTCTTCCGCCTAACAAACCGTCCATCTGAAAACGAGGCTCATCCCACTTTCCCAACCAAGAAGTAGTACCAAGAAATAGTGCCGTTGCCACGACGTTGTTTTCTTTGGTAACATTGTGACGTCATTCGACAGACACACGACCTTACTTTAGACACGATGACTTTTCTAGTTTTTATTTCTGAGCATTTAGCCTCAATGCCAAACAGTCCATGGCAGGATATTTATAAAATGTTTAAATTTGGTCCGCACTCACAGTCATTAAATTTGCCTTGTCCTAACCCTCTAATTATTGAATTAAACGGTTACTCAGAGAGTAATTGCTACCTTCACATGCTGTCATGACCCCGAATAAAATGACGTCAAACTATTGAAAATGTGACGTCATAATCTGCAGAAACTTTAAGTCGCCAAGTTGCAAAAACGTCACGTCATCAGGTGTCCAGATAGCTCAAACTCATCACTCAGCTACATGTTGCTCAGGTAGCAATTAAACAAACCATGGAAAAAACATTCGTCTATGGGAGCGCATGGTAGTTAAAACACCTTAAACTTACATGCATTTTGGACTTTAGGATTGACATGTTGACGCGTTTTACATTTGTTCAAGTGCCGTCTACCGAATGAAAACACCGTTTCTACCGAATGAAAACACTGTTTCTAACGTCATTACGTCATAACGTAACACTGACGTAACATTTCGGTTTGTCTCGCTTACAATTTTGACGGCTGCCTTCAGTTTTTCAGACTGAAGACCACCATTACCTACCACTGTTTGCGCCACAATAATTACTAGAAAATTATTCTACCAACAGGAAATGCACCAAACATGTGGACAGAGCCTCCCAATGTTTACAGATATGACCCAACGTCTTCTAGACGTCAGCAACTAAACATTACGTTATGACGTCACAACTCCCTGTTGTCCTGGCGCGTGCAGAATGTAAACAAACCTGAAGAAGGTGGTGCTAGCCAGAAACTTAATTCTTTGATTTTCTGCACGAATTCTGTGATTTACTATTATATTTCATTCAACAGAATAAAGGCCCCTTGGACAGCGTTTCCCTGTGGCTGTAGTACTATTGTACACAGCGCGTCTTCATAAACTACACGGTCCTTCCTTAACGGTCCATTTTCACGGGAGTGTTTGTCACGGCCCTTAAGGCTGTCACACTGGTCTAGGAGTGTGCGCCCCTTACAGGGCAATGATGTTTCTAAATGTGTCCAGTAAGGGACGTCACTGCCTTGTGAAAACAGTAACAGGGCTGCTTAACACAACACATGCTCATCGCAATGCTGCACGCCCACTAATTTCTGACCATGTAGTTTATGAAGATGCGCTGTGAGTGTACAGTTTCAGGCTCTAAGCTGTTCGCCTGTGGGTCAGTCTGTTCGCTTCACTGCACACATCAGGTTGACATGTAACGACACAGTATCGACCCAAAACGTTCGAAACAAATCCAGTACAATCCAACAGCCCAGTAACTTCATGTCTAATATGTGTGCACCATGTCTGTAGGTTTCGTACTTATTCGAATAGAAACATCCGGTGCTGAAACCAAACTTTGATAGAGACTTCTTTTCAAAAAATCGAAGAACCAATGCAAAACCCCAATATCCTACCAGTAATGGACAGACGGATGGACAGACAGACAGAGCTTGAAGTTGCTGCAGTGACATTGACCCTGCACATAAAAAGGACTTATGTTATGAGCCTACAGTTTAGGACATAAAGCATTCTAAGACATTTCTAATATTTTCTATCACCCAAAAGATTTTTATACAAGATAGATGACAACACATGCATTTATTCTGTTCCCGGACAGGGTACAGACGTTGTGTGTCTCAGTAAATAATAGCCTCAACATAACAAGGTGTAAAATTGGTACCAGCCTACTGGAACAACAAATATGTGCCATATGGAACAATTGCATCACCATGACAGGATGGTTCACTTGAGGGTTAATGTACGCCAAGGTTGGGTGAGTTCTCAGGTGAGTTCCTGGCTGGGAAGTTAAAAGCTGTAAACTGTAGTTGATACTGTAACTGGTAATAACTGCGGTATATCAAGTTGAGTTAACCGTCAATCAACATTAACTTTGACGCACACTGTAAAACACTAGGAGTACTCACCCGCATGCGATGTGACGTCCTGTCCTCACTACTTCAGTCCTCACTGTGCTGCTCTATCTGTACCGGAGCTACAAACACAAAAACAAGAGCTACATGTACACAACATGTTACCATGGTTATTGATTTCAGTTCAATACACATGTTAGTGTTGTTAGTGTAGTGCTGCCAGACTGCTGCAAAAAATATTTCTCCGTTTACTGCATGTGTTGTTGTTGTTGTTGCTGCTGCTGTTGTATTAATTGTTAATGTTTTAATTGTTGTTGTTTGAAGGGCCACTGGTAACCCTGTTCTTTCTATTTCCTTTTAAAACCAGAGCTTTTATTGAAGTTAAATGACAAGTTTCAAAACAACCATGACGTTTTAGACTCAAATCTGTCCGTGTTTCGGGACATTTATCCAGTTTTTTTGTCCCAAGTTCCGCCACCTCAGGTTGTTTACTGTAACATGTTTCACACCTTCACAGTGTCTGTTCACACTTTTTGACGTCTTTACGTTTGCTCTGAATGTCTCTCTTTGTATCGAACACGTTCTGAGCAAGAAACGAAAAATCAAAAAAAGACCTCAATTTAATCTATCAATTCAACTCAACTTGAAGCAATGACAACTGAAGGAGTGTTTAGGTGTCATGGTGTAAAATTGGCACCAATGGTCTATGCCTCAGTATGTAGTAGGTAGAGTTGGAACCTATCACGGCAAAAACGTCAGACAGAAGCCCCGTAGTGTAGTGGTTACAGCCCTCGTACTCGATTTTTAAAAATAAAGCGCAAAATAAAGCCATTTTTTCCAAAAATAAAGCACTTTCCAAGAAAAATAAAGCACTTGTATTTGGTGCCACTGGGCTTTTACCTACTTGAATAGTGAGCAGAGGAGCAATCATTTATGAAGGAATCTCCTTTGGAACAGCACTGGTTTACATGGGCACCATTATTTTACACATATACGTTCAAAATTGGCAAATATCTAATATAATTCAGGGGTGCCATGTCATACATGCTACATGGTCCCTGAACCCTGATCCCACATATGAACCAAACTGTTTTTACCTCTTATCAGTCAAAATTAATTGATGGAATATCTGTGTGCCATAGGATTAATGTTTGATCAGTATGACTTCTATCACAATCCATTCACTTACTATGTAGAAATCAAGAATTATATGGAAAGAGCCCATTTCTAGCTAAATGTTCATCATGCAGCATGTTGAGCAAACGTGAACTGAAGGGTTTTTTTACAAAGATTACTACTGACTGAAACTTCTTTAAAGTGTCTGCCCAAATTATTTACAGGGGCATGAATCCCTATTGTCATCATGTGTAGGATGTCATACCATTTTTAGGTAGTATCAGGCTTGTGAATACAAAAATTCATATGGATACTTTGATAATTTACTGATACTTATTCTTTAAAAATTTAAAATATGTAAGAGAAACAATGCTGTTCTTTTTTATATAATGATAGTTATCTGGTCTATAACAGAAAGAATAACTACATTCACAGTAAAATAAAATATCCTCTAAAATTTTGCATGGCTTCTTTTTTTCAAACACTTTGCAGGCAAATTTGTATCCAATTCCCCAATCAGGAAATGTGATTGTAATAGATATTCAATATAAAATTATGGCACTTTAAGACAAAGTATTGTTACAATGGAATTACATGATGTGTTGAATGGCGAGTGAAGCGAGGCTAAAAACTTTTGGAGCCATCAAAGCTGATAAACACAATGAATTCAAAAATAAAGCACCAGATTTACAAAATAAAGCACTTTAAAGTACATTGGGACTAAAATAAAGCAGACTTATCAAAATATCTCACTTTAAAGCACTTGTGCCTTAATAAAGCACCGAGTACGAGCACTGTGGTTAGCATAAAACACTGCTGTACAGGGGACCCAGATCAATTCTTAGACTGGGTCGAGACATTGGGCAGTGCCTCAATAAATCAGTCTCAACATACTAGGGTGTAAAATTGGTACCAGCATGATACAGGGTAAAGACACTGGGCAGTGCCTCAGTAAATCAGTCTCAACATACCAAGGTGTAAAGTTGGTACCAGCATGAAACAGGGTAGAGACACTGGGCAGTGCCTCAGTAAATCAGTCTCACCACACCAGGGTGTAAAATTGGTACCAGTGTTAACTGGGATAAAGCACGTTCATTTTGGCTTCTATTTGAGATATGTGTTGTTCACGTTCAACACATATTATACATATTACGCACTTTTACGCACTTTTACGCACTCAGGACACATATATAGACACATATTAACACATGTATATGTGTTCTTAACTGATCCGGTTCACTAGCAT
>JBCAUI010182528.1:0-17300 GCA_038406195.1 Haplosyllis anthogorgicola
CCTTTCTCCTGGACATGCAATTGATGATACAAACTTCATATTTGGCAGCCTTATGCATCTATATACCCTCTTTATTTTCTGTTAAAATAATATTGATACCACCAATATTTGCAGTTTGGCAGCCATATTTATGTTTATTCATAGGTCACTTATTCGGGATTTGATTTTTAGTTGTTACACTACCGAGTCCAAATAGACTTGCGTAAATCCGTAAATTATATTCAAGGCGTGTTAACAGCGCTAAGTTATTACAGTAAAACCTGTATTTTACGACCTCTGTATTTTGTGACCACATGCTATTTATGGTCATATAATTCCTTTAAAAACACATTTTTCTTTCAATTGAACCTGCCTTTTAATTCCACCTGTTGTTTACAACCGTAAATACTGGTCCCAAAGAGTCGTAAATGACAATTTTACTGTAGTAAAGATATTATTAAAAGGCTCTTAGGCATTACTTAATTAAGGAGTAATTGTTACAGATCAGTCAGATTGTCAGTGTTTACGAGTGCTCACGGTTTATTTGTTTACGTATTTCACTTACCGTCTCCGACAACAGATGTCGCAAACAAAATGCAAAACACAGAAAAATAATCGGTGCGTGTTGCTTTGTAATCTCGCAAATTACATGATGTTTGCTTTTCACAAAAAAAACCCCCAAAAAACCAAAAACAGGAATATTTCTACACAAATCATACTTTATTATGTGTAATTTATTAGGCACATATCAATATCAAATTCGTTAGGTATTATTTCGGAGAGAAGGCCAATACAATACAGATGGTGCTGTAATAAAAGTTAATAGCTTTCAAAAGCCGAAAAGCAGCATCTCAAATAAAAATTAAAACCTGATGCTGACAATATTTGAGTTTTTATTTAATGTTTGGTTTGACATAGGATATTGCACACGTATATACCATTCGGTTTTCGTGGCAATATTTGCTGAGATTCAAAACCTTACGGGGACATTTTATTTGTGGAAGGGTTGATAAAATGGGGTCCAAGGGTAATGCATTCAGATCACGAACTAAGTGAATATAACCATTAGGCGTGGTCTCGAGGCTCGAGAGTACAGGTAGTTTGCTAGTTTACCTACGCTGAAGCCTAACAACAATTTAAACTTGTCAGTCAACTCAGGAATAAAGTTAAGAGCTTTGAAACAGAATAGTGTAGTGTTGTATTTTCTTAGGGTAAGCACCAAAATGTAAAAAGAAAAATAGTGTAATCTGACCATACGAGAGAAAAAGGTGATGGAATGATTATGTCCGTCTGTCCGTTTTGAGATGCAGTTGAAATTGCCAACTTGACCTTTGGGTGACCTTGATAAAATCTGGACCTTGTTTCGTTAATCATCTTAGTTGCTATTTTGGATGATTGCGATCAAGTTTCTATTCTCAAAGGCGTTGAAGGGTTATACATGTGCACCGACAATATTACAAACTTTTGTTTGCATGAAATTTAATATTTATGGCATTGATCTTGAAAGATAACAGTGACAATAATATATTTGTCAAAGTCAAGATTCAACGGTAATGATTGGTTGACCAATGCCCTTCTACAGATGAATGTAAAATAACACTGTATTCACTTTGTGTCACCACAGCCTGACGTTATGTGATCTGCAGCTGATATCAGCTTAAAGCAGCCTAGTTACTTTTTTCGAACTGATTATTCGTGCAGAATTTAAAATAAATGTTGGGATACTTGATGCATCAAAGAGGATTATAAGATTACGTTTCCTAATAATATGAGTCTGTTTTCCAAACTTAATACGAAAACTTCCCTACATGGCATGACATGGCTGTCGCAACATCTTTAAACGATCCTCTTATGAATTTGCTTGTTTATTTGTTTATATATGTAGGTGTGTCGTAAACACACTCCTGTGTATTTATCCTGGTTCATGTGACACTATTACATACACCGATGTCATGTGTATTTTACTATGCATCTTAGAGGAAATTCGTCGTTATTCGTAGTTTGATGTTACAATCCGGGAAAAGGTATTAATTTCCACAATAGGTGGGTTGTATCCTTACATTCGGGGTTCAATTAATTTCTAATTCAGCGTATTACTTGTGACTTATTCTGTTTACTTTCTGGAAAATGGGAGTATTTTCATTTTTACAGGATCCTTGTCGTGTATCTCTTAATTGCCCCCCCAAATTATCCCCAATATCTATCCATAAACACACTTCATCCTGGAAGAAAATTTAATGGAATATTTGCAAGTGTATGTAACAGACAATTTCGGATACATCGCCAGCTTACGACTGTATTACATTGATATACTGTTTGCACTTCTCCAGTGGTTACGCAACTGAAGTGGTGTCTCTAGTTTTTACGATACACACGATAAAAGTGGCTTTTTCAATGTCGATTGGATACATTAAAACCAGATTACACAGACGAGTTCCACGATAGAACGGTGGATGTTTAATGGTATGTTGTTCAAATTGAGTAACGCTTTACTTGCATACTTAATGCGTGCTCTAAATTCAGTTTATGATTCCAACAAACTTGGATGCAGGAATGAGGGAAACATTGCGTTCGCCGAGACTACATTGTCGCTGATGCCCTTTCTGACCCAAATTCGGAAAAATAGAAATGCACACCACGGTTAAGTGGCGGGGAAAGTCCCTTTCATTGGAGCGCGACAGGATTATGAAATTGTTTCAATGACATAAAAAGTTCTGAAGACCTGTAATTTGAGTGATGTTTTAGTCAAATTTGCATGCGCAGAAGGAAAAAAGACTGTGCATCTTTCCGAAAAGCGCCATGTTGAATGTTAATAGACTGACCCGTTGAGAAAGACACCATCCTTTTTACGTAGGGTGGGATCTGATAGTGTGAGGTTTCGTAATCACTTCCACATATTAATATTTTGGAACAAAAAAAATGGTAACAGATGAGTACAAACAAACATTGAACATGTGCCATTTTTTCAACATATCAAAACAAACAAATGTCTGTGGCTTTCTGATATTTCCATGATTCCAGAACATTAGTCAAAACTGGCAAAAAAACCGGTTTGACAGATTGGCCCGTATCCTCTTTTACACTATATTGAGACAGGATTTTGGTCCTGAAAACAAAATCGTGCGCGTCACCAAGGGAAGTAGAAATTAATAGACATTTAAAAGTGTTTGTACACACTTAATGTTGCACATAACAATATCGATGGTTTTAAAATTGCGTCCAATGTCCAAATGATTCCAAAATTTTGGATTCCAGTACTTCAAACATGTGATGCGTTGCCAAAACTGATGTTGAGGTCAGTGCTGTGGTTCTAATGACGAGTTTTATTTGTGTCGCAGTGCGGAGGACCACATGCATTCAGTGACACCGTGTATGTGCCATACAAAAGAGTCACTCTTTTAAAACTTGTGTTAATGTGCTGGCAACCTGACATTGTCTAACAACCATTATAAGTCAGATTTCAGTGGTCTTTCTACAGAAGCTAGTTTTATAATAATGATGATTCTGTTGAAGTTAAAAAATAAAGAAACTTTTTAGTGTTGTGATGTTAAGTCAAGCAAAATATGATTTTTTTTGGTCTAACTTTTCTGAATATATTGAGCGCAGAAATTTGAAGAGCTGTAACTTTTATTTTCGTGTACCTTTGTCATTTAACTGAATGCCAAAACATTCATCAACAGTGCAAGCATCTCCTTTGAAAATGCGTCGCACCAACCAACGAAAGTGTATTTCCGTTTAGCCCGTTTCAGGCAAGATATGTCTGGGCAGTCCAGTTTCAGGTAAAGATCTTGCTTTTATAATTAGCCTGTTTCAAAACCGGAAAAAACTATTTATGACGAATCTCTGAGGCCGTTTATGAAACAGTGGCCATTCTAGCAATCTATTTTTTGATTTCCTGAAAAAAATGTTAACTTAAACTTGTCACACGTCACGGAAATAAAGTGTGCAGGTTGGATGGATCGCCTTTGCATGTCTTGATTTCATTTACCATAAACGAAGGATAGACGAGCATGCAGGTATGTGCTCGCATAATGCAGCCACGTCTGACCCCACATCAGCACTTCTGTCACACACATAGAAATGACACAACCTGGGCATTGGCATTCTGTACTGTGCAGTCCTTTCCGCAGAACCAACCCCACCTACATCGCATTGTGACATGTTTTTTTTAGGAAACAGAAGTACTACACACACTTATGCATATGCAAGTGGCTATGCACACAGATTGACATATATGTGATATATAAGGTTGATTCATGTCCCTGAATCAAATTGATTGAAGGATATTAAGAGCCTTTGCGTACATTCAAGGAAATAGGCTGTTTGTGAATTTATGTCGGGTCAGCTGTGTTATCATTACAAAAAACTGGTGAATGAGGCACTACCGTTCTCAGAGTGAATGTGGAGAGGATTGCATGCGTGAAAAGTTCTTTCATGACAAATCATCGATGTTTTCATACGAAATCGGGGACAAAAATATCAAACACAGTTCTTGCGGATCTGCCAATTTGAACGCACTTGCTGCTTGTGGTTTTTCTGCCAAATTATTTGGACAAAATGATAACCTAAAGCAGTTAAACGTGGATACAACGATGGAAACACAACGTGAAGACTTGAGCAGGAGTTGCTCATTCTCGGAAGTGTACCATAGTTGAAATTACATTGACAATTATCGGATAACTTCACAATTTAAATTGACAAAAATTAAAGGGTAGCAATTTGTCAGGTAAACATAACCTTTTGAATAAAATACTTCAAATTAGATATGGATTTAAATCGGGGTTCATTCTATTACCATTCAAAATTGTAACTTTTGTCACCACCCTTGTGAATAATAGATGGTCCTTTTCAAAATTGTTTTTACACCCTGGAATATGAACATGTTTTTGAGGCATTTACCCTTGTTTTTGTGACATGACAGATGACATGAATGACGGATTGGATTTGTGTCTGTGTGTTTTTTCTAGATGAGAGGTTCACAACATTACAACTATTATTATCTCAATCTATATATTAATTTAAAGACCCGTCCAAACACAATAAGCTAGTTACAGCCATTATACAACTGTTCATTCATTTCTGTGGGATGGTCGCCAGGAAACTTTTTGGAAGTAGTCCAATCAGTTTTTGTTCCAGATAATGTGGAGAGATAGAAAGTTACCCATTCGTTTAGTATCAATTAATCACTTAATTTTCATCTTGGTTTTATGAGCCAAACTTGTAATTGTCATGTAACTAACAATGTTGGCTTCAATGTACTGGGTTATTTACAGCCAGGGTACAAACTATTTACTACATAGTGATATTATGGGCCATGATATCAATTAAAACTCAGGATCTTTTATTTTGTTTGATCATACCATTTAAGGCTTGACATAGTTTTGAATGGGCCTTTGTTACAGGACTGGTTATTTATCAAAACAGTCTTAAGCACTTTTTATATATTAGGAGATGGCAAGAAATTGAGAACATAATTAATGTATTTTAGAGATTCAAATGCGGGTTTATGCGCAAAATGTCAATGTCCCAATGGCATTTCCTTGCAGCATAAGTTTTCATGGCACCAATTGTGGATGTGTTACACTTGGTGGTGACATTTGGCCACTTTCTAATTCAATAGGGAAACAGTATCTAAAAGCAGTTTAATTACTTCTTCAGCAGAGAGAGTGTTGTAAAGATAAGTTACGATACCTAAATGCATATTTTGACAATCACAGAGCTGCCTTTTGCAAAGGAGCTTACGTAATTGTAAGAAAATGTGGAATTTTCTGTTAAGACTTAATTGGTAATGCGCACAGACATGAAAGGGATCAACTCTTCTAAAGGAAATGTTGAACTTAGTTTATGTTGCAAATTATTTGGAGACACTATCTTTCTTTGCGCACTCATGCTTAATTAAACTCATGCCATTAATTTTTTTTAGAGTGAATGAATGAAATAGTAAGACATGGCATAAGGTTTCCTTGGTTCACTAGTTCATATTCATCATAGCAATTAGGTGTTGAAAATGTCTGACTTCGATGCCAAAGTTCGACAGAGCTTAGGTTAAAATAAACCGCAATTATATATTGATTATACCAAAAAAATGCTAATAATATTTATAGGGTCTTTACGATAAGAGGCTTGTTGATTCTTTGACACTACTATGTGGAGTATTGCGAGGATCAAACAGTCATTTCAGACTTTTCATAAACTATTTGGATAACCATCAAAGTTTGCCTGACACTTTGCCATGTGTACACGCAGTGGCAAGATGTTAACATTTTTATTTCTTCAAACATAAAAGTACGCAAAAAGTGTCGATGCCACTTATAATAAGTAGTTGAATGGTAATGTTCCATGCTTGAGGACACTTTAAGAAACATGACCCCACTTACAATAAAAGGTCCTGTAAAAGCCCGTGTGTGTACTGTTTCACATATACGTTATGTCTATATATGGAAGAGGACTGGCTAACTTAATATTGTAGATCAACATAGAGTATTAGATGACACTGACAAGACGTTTAACTTGTAGACAATCTCTTGACACTCGGGGCAAATATTTTTTCGTCCGCATTGTGACCGCGAAATATTCGACAGACAAGCAAAGTAGAAATCCCATGTCTGATCACAGACAATTTTTGCCCGTTGAACCTATTTAGGTAGAAAAAGCGGGCAGTGTCATGGCTGTTTTGAAGGAATTTGTAATTTCTTCAGAAAGGGACATTACAGGCGAAAGAAAGGTGTGTAATGTCTGTGCACTCAGACCAACAGCAGTTTTTCAAAAAGTGAAAGGAGATGACTCGAGTTTAAATGTCATTTTACGTCCCTTCACTTCAATCACTGGACAGTAGATAAGCGCCCGTTTTGTGTTCTGTAACGTTGTTTATATTTGCGAGAAAATGATGATTTCCGTTAGCTGTGCATCGGCTTCTGTTTGTAACAAAAGTCACTATTTTAATTTTATGAGAATTGTGTTACACAATTAGTTGCAACGTTAAAGTCGGGGACAAAATGATGTACATAGAAATTATTTATTATTCCTGATTTGTTGTCGTAATTCACGAGATGTCAAGGTGACCTGAATTACAAAACAAAGGTGAACACATACATGGTCATTCTTTGTGTTTAATGCAGGTTTTGGGAGTCTTAATGGTTCCATATGACCTTGCCTTACTAAGCTCAAGTTTTATAATAAAGTTAAATTTCTTGAAAAGATATTTCGACCAGAAATGACCAGACATAAAAAGGGACAAAATATCTGCCTGTAAGGTGTGACTCTCTCTACTTGTAAGAAGTGTCTGGGAACTACCACTGATGTTGAAAGTATGTGATGAAAGTATGTGATCCGATGTTTGAATAGTCAAGTAAGGATATGCAGTTATTAAGCAAAGGGATTTTGCACTCTTTTAAGTGACATAACACAGATCTGATCTGTGTCGCGCACATCCCTGGTCGGTTATTCCTTTGGATCATTAGTCTACCTACACAGTTATGCCATATGAATGTTTTACGTTTAAGGATGCTGCGACTGCCTCTCATCTTAAAGCCCCCAGTTACCCTTCTGCCTGTATGCAGATATGTACACATTTTAATCATACGTGTCTGTATGTCAGTAACAACTTTAGGGTTTATTTGTCTGGAACTTTATTTTGACCGAATAGTAGAGTTTCAGTACCGAGATAACTTTATACATGTATAATTTGAATTCCGAAATTAGTATTGAATGATGAACAGTTGAAGATAAGGCAAATAAACAAACAAATAAAACATCTTGACAAAGTCAGTGGCAGTCAAACTCAGAATTTAATTTTAATATTCTAAGTCATAGGAACTACGACATGTATTTTAAAGTGATAAGTTGTGCGAAACATGTAAAATGTAAAATGAATTGCCGGATGTGGTATTGAAAGTTATAAATGAATTGAATTGAATTATCTTCGAGCTTAGGATAGCAAGTGGGCGGCGGATCCTTGACTGAGATTTCTAGATTGAAGATACCTGTTGTGTATTTGTTTGCCTTTCAACTGACGAAAAAAGCATCATTTGACTTCCGTCTGATGCTGCTCGATGACTTAATACCCCACAATCCTACACCTGACTTTAAACTCAGTAACCGCAAATTTAGCATGACAGTTGAGACTTTGAATTCCATCAGTAATGTTCTTACTTAGTTTACTGACAAATTGCTACCTTTAGTGTCAATGAACATTACTTTTGCAGCTTTTTGGATATCTTAAAGAGTAAAAAACATACAAGGGATTTACAATTCAGCAAGTGCATCAGGTTCATAAACTGTTAAGTTACGTACAAGGAAAGTGAGAGCAAACATTATACTTTTACCGAGTGGAATTATCACACGCACGTTCACGTTATATGAATTTTGTGAAGATTTTATACCCAAACATTCATATCTTTGAATTATATATTTGAAGAAGGAATTGAGAAACCTTTAATATTTATGAGAGATACAATTGAACATGGTTGTCATGGAGATGGTAAGTGTTCTTGTGAAAGTATTATAAAATAAATTGTATTTTTTAAATGGCCACGCCACCAGTGAGAAGTGTTCAGTCATCACGAACATAGTAAATTGTTATATTAGAATCTGCTATGTTATGAAAGGAAAAGAAAGAAATTTTAATTATTTTTAGTTACACAGTAAAACATTTGTGGTTTGATGCACCACTTTCACTTTTAAGGGGGCACATCCAGGCAACGATTCTACAAATGAATCAAGAAACATTATGGCAACATAGTGACATGATATCATTATGACATAATGATTGATAGGAAGTTGCAATAGATTCCATAACAAACTGGGTGATCTGTGAACTGTTATAATTGGCAAACAACAAAACGTCCGCCCAGTTAAAATTTTATTACAATTTGTGACTTTGAAGCGAATTAATTCCAACAAAATATAAACTGCATTAATTGAAGCACAAATACGTAACATAGGTTCTGCAATTCCATTTCAACGGTTATTTGAGTGTCACCACACTTAAGATTTGATCCAAAAGAGTTTTCGGTCATCAAGTTTTCGCGTAATATGATGTATACATGTATGTGGCACCTATGCATTCGAACATTTTAATTAACAATTATTATTTCTGCATATAGTGAAATTTATGCTCGCAGAAAAAATTCCATATTCTCCCACTTTGAATGTGTCAATTCTACTCACGCGTCGGTTTGCAAACTCGGTAAATGTATTTGGTACCACATCCATACTCTGTAATTTGTTTTAATCGTTGATTTGTTTGTGCATGATTTGATTTAACAGCAAGCCACAGCCAAGGCCTTACTCTTCTCGTTTATGGCAAAAAATCGGGTAAGACTTTTATTGTATTTTATGGAGACGTTAATAACAACAATTGTACATTAATCTTTAGCCTGTCCTCATCCTGAGTGCTTGACCTTTGGGTTGCTTCAAGTTTCGAAGTGAAATTGCATGTTACGGGAAATTTGAGAGCTGCAAAGATAGGAATTTAAAGAATTTGTAATGTTTCACTCGAAAAAAACGGAAATATTTTAAATTGTTGTATCTCGCAAAAAGTGCAGCAAATTGACGCTGAGATGAGTCTGTCTGTCTGTCCAAAAAATGTAAATACAATTATATTAAATCACATGTCAATTTACTTGCAAAACATAAATTTTCATATGTGCATTGTTACATTAGCACACTGAATTGATATAATTATTGTTATCATTGCTCTAATGACAACGTTATGTGGCGTAATGATCCGTTTTATTGCACAAATACATAATTTAATAAATATTATAGGAGCTGAGATTGAGTAAGTCTTGTAAGTTTTACTTTGCAAATGAACAATTCACTAAGAAGCGTTTATTTCTTCAACAGAAACTAAAAGAAGACAATGATGAACTAAAGCAGAAAATTGTAGCATTAGAAGAAGAAATCAGAAACAAAGCGGAAGAAGTAGAGGAATCAGAGAAAGGACTGAGAGATGAAGTGAGAAGCCTCACACTGAAGTGTCAGAACAGTGACAGACAGGTCCGAGAACTCAGCGCAAAAATCACAGCACTTCACGCAAGAAGTCCTGACGTAAGTTCACCAAGATTCCTTTATTTGTAATTTTAATATGCGTACAATCATTTAGATACTGACACAACAAGCCAGTTGCCATATATTGCTTTCTACTTGAAATCACTCCCAAGAGGAGCAAGTCTTACAGACATTCACTCAAATATCTCAAAACAGAGTTTATATTACCGACGACAAAGCCAAAACATTGAAAAAGAAAACTTAAATGTTTTTAAATTTTGCTTAATATTAATGGTCTGATTCTTTTCTTGCGAAACTCAAAATCAAGGATGGGGTGATGGTAGCTACAGATTCGGAGGTAAACTCGTCACTATGAGAAAATCATTTACTTGTCAAATGTGCACATCAAAACATTCATTTAAATCACAGTTACCTGCAAGAAAAGAAAAACTTTACCCTAGAACAGCATGAGTAGCCTTTGAAATATTCGACCCGGTAATGGTTGTGAAATTCCTAACATACTATCGAAGACATTGAAACTTAATAAGGTTCTTCCTTTAAATCGGAAACAATTGTCCATACCCGGCACTGACATGTTAAAATGGTGAATAACCCTTTCACATGTGGGCAGAAAGAAATAGTATGATGATGTTGACAATTTTCCATTTGTCAAATGCTGTTTGCAGGTTGTGTGTGAAATTATATTTTATGTAGCTGCTACGAATTGCACATTTTCTCAATAAGTACATACAGCCACAAAGTCCAAACGTTGTGATACAAACATGTAAACAAGGCCGTTAGAGTAGAAAGTACCGCTGATTTAGCTACAGTAGAACCTGTCTTGAGCGACACTGAACTTTTCTCTCCCAAAAGTGTCGTAAAAGACAGGATGTCGCCCAAAACAGGGTCATTTAAACTAGTTTTAACAGCTAACATACTTAAGAAAACGTGTCGTAAAAGACAGGATGTCGCCCAAGACAGGTGTCGTTCAAGGCAGGTTCTACTGTATTTAAAAATCTAGATCAAGCGTAAAATGATGGTCTGTAAAGCTTCACTATACATTTCTTTGTAACAGTCTTTAACGTGTTTTCAATGGGGGCACTTTAGTGTATAGATTTGAATAAGACTTTCACCAGAAATAAATACGACAGTTGACGAAGTATCGTGAGCAAAACCATGAAAGGTAATGCATTAAAAATATAAAACACACTGTGTTAACAGGTCTTCATAAAGTCTGACAGTGAGAAATCGTTAAATTTTCACGGGATCAGTTGATCTTTGACCGAGTATTAATTTGGGGTTATTCAGACATATTGCACAGGGTGAACTCAGCATTAATTAATTTCACTGGATGTGAACTAGTATTTTTTAATGTGTGACAATTGATATAATGCACAGCATACAGTAATACGTTTATCTGCATTACCTGTAAACAGAAAGTACGCATGAATCATTCATAATTTACGATGCACAAAAGTTAATTGCCAACGAATATTTGTATCTACAAAAAAAAAGAAGACAAATCCGATCCAACGAGAATTTCGCCTTCGGCCCATAAAGGTTTCAAACTAAACTTGACTTAAAATGATTTTTGACTTTTATGGAAGTAACTGATTTAAGATAAGTGACCCAAGTACCTCTTAGGAAATATAAAGTCATGCAGTTAGTCTCCTTTTTAATGGAATTTAAACGAAAGTCTTTTTTTAGAAAGAGTATGTATATAAAGGGATGATGTTTCAACGATACAGATCTTAAATGCGATGGTCGGTTTATGTTAATAACATAGGCAGGAAACGTTTCCTGGGAATAAATGCATGTTATAAAAGTGTTCGTAAATGGTGACATTCGGTTACAATAAATGTACAGTAGAACCTGTCTTCAGCGACATTGAATTTTTCCCTCCAAAAAGTGTAGTAAAAGGCAGGGTGTCGCACAAGACAGGGTCATTTAAACATGTTTTAACAACGTTGGATGCAGAGAAAAGTGTCGTAAAAAAGACATGATGTCGTTCAGGACAGGTGTCGCTCAAGACAAGTTCTACTGTATGTGTTTTGTATGTGCGTGTGTATTGTCAAGTTTTCACGTTGTGTGATGATAAAATGGGAGAAAAAGCAACAACCGTTTGACGAAATAGAAAGGCATAAACAAGGAAGCAAGTAACAGAACCTGGAAGTAAAAAGAGAAATAGCCATTGTGATAACTTCATGTAAACAGCATCTGTTGGATATGTGACTCGCGTCAAAATTCCGCTTATGTCGGTCGCATTGATCACTGACAAACTACAATTGTATCGCATTTTTTAATTTAAACCTTTTATTGTGCAGGTTGTAACGAAGGTACAGAGGGTTGAGATAGAATCCGCACAGTCGCAGTCAGCACTGAAGGATGCGAGTGTGCAAAACGAACAGCTGCGGCTGCAGTTGGAACTTCTGCAGGAGGAGCAGAAGCAGTCAATGGCCTCCCAGCAGGACAGTGCGGCCAAAGAGAAAGCTGCCCTACAGGAACATATATCTAGACTTGACGCAAAGGTAAAAAGGAAAAAAGATATATTTACCGTGTAATAGTTTTATACAGTTTGTTCTGCACGCAAAAAGTATGTATTCTTTTGAACTTTTGCTATGTAATGTGTGTGGACCAGTTTTGCTTCAAGTAATGCACCAGTGTCGCAGTCTATCGTAAAATAGACCAAAAGATCTATGTGACATAAAATATTGCACGAAAGCTGTAAGGCATGTCCAGAACTTCAGAGTGAGAAGGCAAATACATTGTGCAGTTCGTGTGAATCAACTTCTGCTAGATGACTTTTTGAGTGATACTAAAGGGCGATTGCAATGCTCGTTTGATGCTTGAATCGAATACAACAAAACGTTGATGTACGTTTTGTGCCTTTACATTTGGTGTTTTTTGTTGTTGTTTTGCACTCTTACTAATTTGCGTACATATTTCAGGCGTTATCTTCGTCAGATCTTAAAACACAGGTAATTTGTAATGCGATAAAAAATGCTTCATAAACGGTAGCAAATTCAGAATGCAACATACACGTCCGTGTTAATACTCACTGTACGATATCAGTTGCGTTTCAACTTTTTAAAATCGCTCCTATAAACTAGTCTTTATGCAAAAGTGATTGGGGAGGGAACTGAAGTACAGTTTTGAATTTGCTGCAAATGTTTATGCCCGTCTAATGCTTAAAACATGCTCTCATGTTATATTTAACTATTATAACTACAACATTAAGCAATTTTTGTATGTAGTATCTACCCAGTCACCGCTAACTTGCTGTTATTTCTGAAGAAGTATGGCATGATAATAAAATTCTGATGTGTAGAGAATAGCTGCTTATATCAGTATTTGTACAGTAAAAATTAACATTATTTATTTTTCTAGGCTTCTGTAAAGTGAATTCATGAAATTGACTTTGCCCCTAGCATTAAATCCTTCCTCCAAATTTACTTTCGAGTCCTTTAGTGTCAGCCTTTTAAGTACGGACGTGTTCTTAATCTTGAACTACTTTTTTGTACAATTAGGTATGCAACAGGCATAAACAATGAATTGTGAATTTTCTGTCAGTCGGAACCAATTCTTCAACTTCAAAGTTTTCATAATGTAAAAATGTTTGTCTCCAAAGAAAACTGACTTTCTACTTGGTAATTTTTCAAACACAGAGAACAGCTTAACATTAAGAAATTAATACTTTTGTTTAGAATTAAGTCTACAATTATAGTTCTCTTTGTTAATTGATAGGTTTAAGTCTATAATTATAATTTTCTCTGCTTACCGTAAAGGATAATCTTAAGTCCTAATCTATGCTAAAATAACAATACTAAACCACATAAGAAATTTTAAATTAAATTGGACAATGAAAAAAAGACATTTGCTTAAAAAGATCGTTTACATCATGAGGAAAAGATGCGACAAGAAAATATCTCTTCGTACCTGAAAGAATACGAGGAACTTGTAGTCTGTTGAAGAGCATTTTGATAACATATTGCTTTCAACATAGAATTTTCTATCGGCCATTAAGATATGATTATTATTGTTTCAGGTTGAAGCTTATGAAGCTGAGGTAGCAGCTCTGAAGCAGCTATTGCAAGAGGAACTTGCAGCTGCACAACTGAGACAGGAGGAGGCAGTAGTTGCCGCAAGACAGGAAGCAGAGAGTACTAACGCTGAACTACAAAAGTACCTGCGACACATGCAGGCTCAACAAAGGTAGATTGCCATTCATGATTCCAGTTGCCTTCTGATTTGCTCATTTTTAGAGTGCTCCACAACATTTACTAAGATTGAAGACCCGCTAACAATTAGCATAAATATCCGCCAAAAATTGGCCTTTTGGTAAAGTAAAAATACTCACATGATGTCTTTTTAGCTTCTAAATTTGAAATGGAGACGAACCTCCACGATTGCGTCAGAAACGTTATGTATATTTCGAAAATTTCTTCTTTGTAATTTTAGCACTTTAAGGAAGGCGTTGACAGACTTAACGTACGATTACAAGTCACTGAAGAGAGCCGCGGACACCATGCCTGCGACTATCAAATCCGAAGTGGAGAGGACAACTAGACAGGTGTGTATTTGTGTTCGTCTGTCTGTATGCTTGTTTGTAACTGCTTATATGAAGGACAAAAATTTCCAATTGACTGTTAGATCTGGAAATATAACCGAGGGCCAAGTTCTGACAATTAATAATAAAGTTCACATAATCATACAGTATATACAAATAAAAACTGTGTTGTCAAATAAATTAAGTATAGACTTGCCTGCAGCCAGGAAATTAGGGAGAGAACTCCTTTTAAGTGTACGTTTGGCACACGAAAGTCAGCGTGTACATGGGAGGGTCTACCCATTGTTTGTTTATTTGTGGTTGATGACTTATTATTATATCCGTTGTCAGCCTTTGGTGACCCGTGTTTTCGAGTACAATTAAGTGTCCAGTTTATGTGCCAAAGATAGGAAAAAAAAGAGAGAGTAATAATTGAATGACAACAAAAAATGGGCCCGTTGATGCATTAAATTTAATTTGCTTAGTTTAATAAAAACTTGTTCGGTAATTAATTAATGAAATGTCTTTATTTTTAGATTTGCAAAGCCTTGACGGATTTAAATGCATACAATGCAGAACTTGTCAAAAAGTACAGGAAAGAGATGATGCTCCGCAAAAAGTACCACAACGAACTCGTGGAACTCAAAGGTAAAAATATAATTTCAAATTTTTTAACCTAAAAGTAAAGACGTCTGATGATATGACAATATATTATTGTAAGAATTAAAAACCATTGTGGGTAAAACGGCCATTGACCAACCTTGGCTGCCCGTATGAACCTGTAACGCTAAATTGCTTGTTGGAAATGGGGATTACAAAGCCCTAGTGTCACTGTTACGAATACAGGTATAATTTTAGAAACAATGAATTGTTTATCAAGACAGAATATTGCATTCAGTCATAATAGATCAGTTAGATGTGTATGTAGGAAACAAAGCAAGACAAATCTCGAAAGAACATCTATGTACAAGATACAGTTAAAATTTAAGCAACATTTATTACATAAAACCGAAAGATTTCCAAGTATAGAGAAATCATGCCAATCTTCACGTAAGGTCAGCTGAAGTTCTTTTTTAAAAAAGCTTATTTCTAGGCAATGTTATGTCATTATACAAGTGACGTCTTTGCTCATGTAAATCTGTTATTTGTACAAAAGATTTGTGCCACAGAGTTGAAAAATGTGTAATTGTATGCGTACTCTGTCACAACAAGTGACTAAAATGAAGCGAGAGTATTTGCCTAAAAGATAATACTCTCATTTACGAAAAAGCTTGATTGAGTACGCTGTAAAAAAGAAGCTTTCATCATGATTGTAGCTATAGTTTTACAAATGCAAAGACTTGGCTTATTTCAGTTTTATAAATAAGGAAGGTAATACAAAACATCAGTGAAACCTATCTTTACAACCCCTGTGTTTTGCGACTACCTGTCATCAATGACCAGATATTACGAACTAAATCTGTTATTTGCGACCATAAACAGTGGAAAGGGTACTCTTAAATTATGGATTTTGATACAATTACTTAATTTAATGGGGTTTAGGCAATTTATTGTTGCTTATGCACACATTCGCACACAACCATGGTTTTGCAACAATTTTCACTTGTTGTTCAGACTTAGATAAGAAAATAACTATGATGTGACGTTAAGGAGTTTTCAACTTCAGAGCCAAATGTGCCGGAGGCTGGTCGTTTATCAGTCAGAGTCGGTGGCAGAGCCTGTAGATTTTGAAGAAAATATTACAATACGTTAAAGATGAGATACACGCGAGATGGACTGACGCGAACTTGTTTTGCCCTGAAGGCTTCGTGTGCAGTCCATGATTTACTTTTATTGTTTAGTTTAAAAATTGACATGTTATGATAAAATGAAATATCACAGTAAATTTCCAAATGTCACATAGAATGAACTGCAACGATTTTACGCTACTGCATAGGGAAAGATAAATTAATTAAGGCATTCAGTGCATTATTTTTTTGTCTCAAGCCACCCACATTGACTCATGCCGACACACTACGCCTCGAGCTACACTTTGATGGACTAATGTCGCGCAAATAGTCATCAATAAAATGTCATGTTGATCCCATCGGATTAATGAGAAACCTTCGGTCAGATAGCCGCAAAAGACGTTTAAAGAGTCTTGTTTCCAGCGAAACTTGCCTTTACGAGTATCTTTTGAAACCGTTATTTATGGTCGTGAACTAAAGGTGGTCGTAAAATGCAGGTTCATTTGAAACGAAGATGCGGTTTGGCATGTAATATTGGTCCGCACATCACAAATGAATGGTCTCTTCACAGGGGTCGTGAGAGATGGGTTGTACTGTTTGTAAGATTATGAATAACATACAGCCTTGCAAATAATGCAATAGTCCTTTTTTGAAACCTTCTCTCTTTCTTATGACAACTGTTCTTGACTCATGTCCTCAAACCTCAGTTATACTACATCTACATAACAATATACAGAACATTTCTTAGCTCCACATTTGCATCCACTTAAAAAAATAGATGGTCGGCTACAGAAAGATGTGTCTCATCGCTTTCTCGGAAAAAAACTATAACCGGGGTACATGCTGAACATAGAGTAGACCTTCCATTGGGTGACCACCCAATTTTGGGAAGAAAAGTGGTCGCCAATGGGGTGATGATCTTGCAAACGAAGGTTCTTTCCCGTGTATTTTAATGCGTTAATCAGCTCGTTTTCATAAACCTAATGTCGCAAAGTGGCTTTTTATTTTAAATAGATAGTAACGGGTCATCTTCACAATTTGTATTGGAATAACATGTG
>JBCAUI010182639.1:0-17299 GCA_038406195.1 Haplosyllis anthogorgicola
ACTATGGAGTAAACTAATTTGCATAAGGGATCACTATGGAGTAAAAACACAAGACAAAGAGACATGTATGAGTCATCGCATGGTTTTATTCAGAAAGTAACAATGGCAAGCTCATTTACATAAGGGATCACTATGGAGTAAAAGTAATTAATTACAATAGTCACTCCTGTCAAAATCCAAAACATCTGCTCCTATTATGACTCACTATAACTATTTTTCAGAAAAGGGTCACTATTACATAAAAGCTGATTGGCTGCTGGGGAGCTCCCAGCAGCCAATCAGCTTTTACGCCATAGTGACCCTATACTCTCTGGTAGAAGTCCTTTATGTCATCACCACAATCACCTTTGATGGAAGAATGATGCTATTCCTAACTTAGTTTTGCATTGCAATGTTACCATGAATATTATGCACTTCTGTCTAATTGGGAAAATTTCCCTGATCTTGCTGATTTGTCGGAACTTAACAAATAAAAATCTCCCATTTCACAAAATATATTATTTCAGAAATGCCATTAGTGCTGAATACATTCCAACAATAAATGGTTCAACATTACACATAACAACTACAATCGCCCAAAATATCTCGTTAAGTGCAATTTTCCACAATATCTCGTGCAATGGGTCTGTGCAATTTCTGTGTGTCCTAAATGTGTGCACATTAAATGCTACACATTTTGTCAAACGTAAGTTTATCTTTTCGATTTTAAAGTAAATTAGCAACTAAGCATGTGATATTAAAGAATTCAACTGTGGATGGTATGATTATGAAAACAAATTTAACACTTCATGCGTATTATTTAAATCAACAAGAAGTCCCGCAGAAAAAAGTATTGATATAACTGGGATATTGATATAAGCGATATTCAAATGAGTGGAGATGACTATTGTAGTATTTATTTTCCCTACTATTCCACAGTTCATCAAATATGTCTACAAATAGTACAACAACCAGATATATTAGATGTTTTCAATAGTAGTTATGAATGGTATCAACTAGTGTAACATTTGTGGATGTTTGCATTGCAAATAAATAGAGAAATAAGACAAATAAGACAGTATTTATTATTAGAATAAACTCAAAATGAGGCCAATAAACCTGAAATGAGACAAATGTGATAGAATTATTAGCAGGAACTCAAAATGAGGCTAATAAAACCAAACCAAGGCAATTGTGATAGAGTTATTAGCAGAAACTCAAAACAAGGCCAATAAAACCAAAACAAGGCAAATGTGATAGAATTATCAGCAGAAACTCAAAATGAGGCCAATAAAACCAAAACAAGGCAAATGTGATAGAATTATCAGTGGAAACTCAAAATGAAGCCAATAAAACCAAAACAAGGCAAATGTGATAGAATTATCAGCAGAAACTCAAAACAAGGCCAATGAAACCAAAACAAGGCAAACATGACAAAATGACAACAAAATGCAGAAATCTGATCAAAGTTCACATCTACTCTGGCCACAAAGTGAAAGTCAATGCAAAAAAATGGGTCTGGAACCCATTCATTTGTGGCAACGCTAGCTTTAAAGCTAACTTTGCCGCTTGGTGTGGCCGCTTCAATGCAACATACAGAAAGCCAATTAATATCAACGCTAACTTCAACGCAAAGCAAAACGCAAAGCTAAAAGCAATGCTTGGTGTGGCCGGGCCCTTAGCTAGAGCAGTCTTAGTTCTTCAGGATATTGAATCGGTCCCCCACGAATTGAAATACGACAACGACACATGAAAACATTAAAAATATAATATAATGGATGGATAAAGTAAAACAATCATACATAGCATGAAAATGAGAAGGCAGTCACTAGAGGTTAATAATTTCTAATCAGAATGTGTATAAAATGTGTCAAATTGCGTGTAACTTTTGGATATCGCGGTAGAACAGTTGGTTTTACGAGGCAGTAGTGACCTTTTTGATGGTTTGACTGCTTTTCCTTCACGTTCAATTCCTAATAAACAAAAGGTGTTGTATCCCTGGTGTGGGAGGGAGGGGTGGGTGTTGTGGGTAGAGGCAGATCTGCCAAATTCTGATTTGCTATAAGCCTCCCAGAATGCCTTCCCTAATTATCATAATTTATTCAACTGGGCATCCTGACAAATTCCTGGTCTTTTCTGGGGGACGGGTGTAAATGAAATTTACTTTATAATGTACACAACGCTTCCAAATTTGATTATTCTTTAACTGAATATTTCAGTGCAATGCAAATTGTAAGTTAAGAAATTTGGCCAGGAGGTGGCGACATCTATGAAAAGTTTGAAAAATAAACAAAATACAGTATGTAGTGTAATGGTAACTTGAACAGGGCACCTGCGGATAGATAATCAAATGTGCTACCATGCCATAGAAACTTCTGCTATTGATTCATTGAAGTTTACTTACTGAAATCAATAACATTTAAACGTGTAGTTTGCATTCCCGGTGATGATTTCAGGAGATACTGTAGCCTGGCGACCCATGAATAGAATGAAGGGAGAGTTTACAATTATGTTTGGTAGGTCTTTTTAATCACTTCAATAATTGAATGCATATAATTTCTTGCAACACATTTTCCTTAAAGTTAGGTGTTTTCGGAATTTTAATACTACTACAAAATTAAAAGTTTTTTATACACCGCAGTTATATTTTTGGTGGCTGCCTTGTGGATATCTGCGGTCCATTGCGCGTATCATTATGAAGGTTCCAACCAAGGCCTGATGGAGGTTCCAGGGGATATTCCAGATTTTTCCCTCTACGTTTACCTGACCAGTAATAACATCACTACACTAAGAGCAAATTCCTTCTCCCATCTCCCTGAATGTACACACATGTTTCTGGATCACAATCTTATCTCTGTAATTGAAATCGGGGCATTTCAAGGACTTGATAAGCTAATAAGACTTAAACTGGACAATAACAAAATATCAAATGTTGAAACTGGGATGTTTAATGGACTTGCAAATCTTAGACGTCTTTCTCTGCAATACAACAATATACAGAGACTAAAGCCAAAGTCTTTCCTTGGTCTTGCCAACTGCTTTGATCTGGATTTTTCATGGAACCACATATCTAACGTTGAACCTGGAGCATTCATTGGCTTAGGGCAACTGCTTTTCCTCTTCTTAGATTCAAATCAACTTACAGCTCTGAAGGCAGGATCCTTCTTGGGTCTCTCGGAATGTCAGGATGTCTTTCTTGCTAGAAACGCTGTAAGAGAGATTGAACCAGGCAGCTTGTATTCAATTTCTTTAATAAATATTTCTGAGTAGAGAAACTCTTACTGCGTTTGCAGGGTTATGTATAAAAACACATTTTAAGCAAAGACCGTGTAAAAAGACTAGAACGACAGTCTCTAGACTTTTGAAATATTTATTATCTCTAACGTGAAGTACATGTAGTCTCTCAAGAGGTGCAATTAGAACTGAATAAAGATGGCTACCAAAGATATTAATGATGCTAATGCATAACTCTAATTAACCAATAGGATAGTCTGTAGACTGTCACATGCCTGCAGCTGCAGGTGAAAGGCAAATGCCAGCAGTGCCCCAGGTGTTAACTCTAACTGCAGTCTTTAGACTGTAGCGCTCCTGGTGGTAACTCTAACCAAAGTCTTAATCCTTTAACAGGCTGTATGTTTATTTAGGTGATGGTGAAGCGGTCCATCAGAAATGTAAGTGATAGAAGAACTCAAATGTAATGCAAGAACAAAGAACAATTCAAAATTAAAGTTGGAGTAAAGTGACTTAAACAGTCCTCTTGGGTGTGACTTTAAATAGGTTGGAAATGGTCGAATAACTTGAATTCATCAAAATACAAACTATGCATTTAGATTTTATTACTTGCAGCAGGTTAACTTCATACTCGTATAATTCAACAAGTCAACAGCAAAAAACTCTGTTCCACAGTACTAGCACGTTTATGCATCTGGAGATCCCCCATTCGAGACACAGTATTTTGTTTATTTTTCTAATGCCACCTCCCAGCTATATTTCCCAGCTCACAATTTGTACTGCAATGGATAATTGAAGGTGAAGAATTAGTGAATTAAATAGTGAAATTACAGAATTTACTCAAATGGATTATCACAATCCAGATTGACGTTGTCCCACGCGGTCCATGGATAGTTGACGCACTCCGGTGGACTCCAGTATTTGTCTTCAAGCCTTATCCATCCATCTTGTTCTGCTTCCTTCAACCAACACATCCTGCTGTCGCAGTGGAACGGGTTTCCGAAAAGACCAAGGGTCAGATTCACTTCATGGAAACCTGGCAAATTAGATAAGTTCGGATCACAGTGTAAATGGTGCATTGTGGAGAATAAACATAAAGTGAGAGAAATTTAAACCAACCCCTGAAATAGATTTCATGTTGCGTCAATTGAATTCCATGTTGTGTCTTTCGCTCAGACAAAAGTGCCTACTTTTCTCAAAATGAAGAACCTTTACCAGACATTTCATTCTCTGTTGGTTTCATGAGTCTTCAATTCTTCAATTACTGATAGTGCAATGCAATAATTTAATTCTAACAACTAAATACTTTGATTTTTAACACGTTGGCTATTCTTATAAAGCAGCATTGTATTGGTTTGATTTGTCACTTATTGCTTCGAAATAGAGATGAAAATTTGAAACTGTAATTTTGGCCCCAAACAGGATTGTAGCTCTTTAAAACACCCATCAATCTAGAAACATTTTTGAAAACAATTCCAACCAGAGGACGAAATGTCTGGTTAAGGTTTTTCATTGTGAGAACAATAGATGCTATTGTTAGACACAACATGGAATTCCATTAACACAAAATGAAACCAATTTCAAGAGCTGCTATGTTTTGAATGAAGTCTGACTTTTTGTTTCAAAATTGTCATTTAATGTTTTTTTATTACATGATAGCAGCATACCTGCTACTATTAGGTCATTCCGAGTAAATGTATCAACACTCAGGGTAGTGAGTTCGTTTTTATACAAATACAAGTTCAGATACGGAAGATCGGCGAATGTTCTTGCTTGAATGGAGGTAATACCATTAAATCCCAGTTCTAACTCCTCCAGAGAATCAAGGCCACTCCATATGTCTTCACTGATTCTTGCCAAATTGTTGGAATTTAATTCTAGAAATTTTAAATGACTGAGTTTATCAAATAAGAAAAGCCTATCAAGCTTATCCAACCGTGAAAGGCTCCAGGCTCAATGTGAGAAATTAAATTGTTATTCAGAAGTAGGGTGGTGCAATCTTTTAGTCCAGTGAACATTCCCCTTTGTATAATGCTAAGTTGATTCTTATATAAATAAAGTGTTTGCAGCTTCTCCATTCCATTGAAGGATCCAGGTTGTATATCAGCAATGGAGTTGATTGCAAGCATCAACATGGTACATTGGGAGAGTCGGGAAAACGAATCCGTTCTAACTGTGGCGATATTGTTACCGTGTAGATACACCTTCGTCACATCGTCAGGAATGTCAGTCGGTACCTCTGTCAGTCCTTGCCCAGTTCGCCTGTAGGTTTCCTCACAACTCAAGCGTGGGGAGAAGATGATAACAATAGTCATCATAGCAAACCATCTTATATCTCCAATAATTAACTTCTGACGTAAAAGTTCGCAGTTAGTTAGTAAATTACGATCGTGTGAGCAGATGAATGAAATTACTACAAAAAGTTACGCGCCCCACAACAATTGAATTGAATACGTCCGGCATGAAATTCAATTGTTGTTGGGGGCTTAGCTTTTACTGGTGACTTCATGATCATGGTCATTAACCCTTGAAATTGTGATACGCATGAATTGCAGCAGATCATCAGATTACTATCAAATCTGAACGTCCCGCAACAATTGAATTTCATGCAGGGTTATTGAAATAGATTTTATAGAAATTCAATGATCTGATCTGATATATTTCCCATCCCATGATTTTAAATGGTATTTAATTTGTAATTTTATTTGTTAAAGAAAAGAGTAGCACAGAGGTACCCCCCCCCCAAAAAAAATAAGGACACTTGGGTAAGCTCTAGTCTACTGACAAAGTACCATTTTATCAAAGTACTGAATTCACGAAACTCACCGTTTAAATGAAACGTAACCTGCATTTTATTGGAATCCAATCTCACAGAAAACACCACTGAAGTTACAGTTGAATGAGAGAATTTAGACTTATTTGTCAACAGGCTGTGACCTATATCTAGATGTATGCGTGCTATACAAGACTACGCTTATTTTAACTATCATAATTGTAACTGTAATTACATTACAATTCACAATTGTAGTTATTATGTTGAAATAAACCTTGACCAGCTGGCTAAATTGTGACCATTTTATGGTTATGCGAAAAGCACAGTGTGCTCCTTAAGGGTCTCCATACCCACCATGTACATGTGTAAGGGTATAATGCAGATGGAGACAATGTCTAATTGAATTGACTTTTAATAACTTTAATCGCAGGTGGCATGGATGCATGCAATTGACTCGGCCTTTAACATAGAGATAAAATGAAGACTATTTAGCCAGCTGACAATGGTGGAAAAGTCTGCTATCCTATTTCTGATTAAGTGCACAGAGTTTAACAACGGAAAATGTTCTTTGTATTAATTTTATCGATATTTTGTAGTTGTGCAATTTATTCATGACATAAAGAACAAAGAATTATGCACGATGCACTAAAGTGCACAACACTATTAGGAATTCCATTTGCAGTTATGATAGACACTGAAAACAATTACCGTAAATCACCGTCCTCGTATGTGGGAAGGTAATGTTTTGAGTTTGAGTACCAAGGTCATTGGGTCAATTCAAGGTCACAACAATAAAAGTTGTTTTCTGCGTTTATATGTTCGAATATCTATGGTCAATACATAGATGTAAGGTCATTTAAAGGTCAACCAAATCAAGAAATTCTTATTAAAAGTTAAGGGTACAGAACAAAGGAGGAAACAAAGGAATTTCACGCTGTGCTTTTGAATTTTGGCCCAAAACTTTTAATAGGAATTTCTTGATTTGCTATTTGATCTGTTTCGTAAATTCTTTATGTGCGTTGTGCTGTATATGTCATTTTAATGAACACTTAAGAAGCAGACAGTGGATATTCAATTAAAAGATATTCTTGTTGTAATTAACAATTCACATCATTTTATATCATATCAATCATCATTTGAAGAATGTCGGTACAAACTAAATCTTGTCAAATAAATGATGAACATATGCAAATTATTTGCTTCAAATTATAGATAATTTGATAAAGAGATAATTGTCACTTTACCAACAATTCTAGTGCATAGGCTCAAATAATCCATTGGCGTATCCAAGGGGGAGGGGGCGCCAAAAGAGCACGCCCCTGTACAGCCCATTTTTTTTTCATTTTTATGCAGATTTTGGCGATTTTTAGGCAAAAAATGGGTAAAATCTTGGGTGCCCCAAAGATGGAGCCTCCCCATACAAGAAATCCTGGATCTGCCAGTAAGTGCAGTCTCCATTTCTATTTGGTAGTTTTAGGGAACAGTAATCTTTCTTAAAGCTGGGGTTTCAAGCCTTATAGGGCCCAATGTAAGGTGTCTTTAGACTTGAGCCAAAAGGAACATCATGGGTCATTTGTATATTGAATGTCCCTACAGGGGACCTCACTCCAGGAAAGACACCAAGGGGGGGGGAAGGTTTGATTTAATTATTTCCTTAAAATTCTGAACATGCAAACAGTTTTATAGCTCCTGAAAATCAGCAAGAAATTACATGAACTGAATAGGAAATCCACTTGCAAAGACACTATGCATGGAAAAATAAGCGAGTTAGAAAATTTTACGAACTTTGGGTGAAAAAGACTTCAATAAGTTTTTGATTCTTTCGTTGCAAACATTATTTCATTTAAAGCATATCTAGTCTCAGCGTAAGAACAATTAAAACAAACCTCCCCAAAAACAAAAGCACGTGTTCAGTCACCCAGTTTCACCCGCTTGCATTTTGTTCATTGACACAAGCGGCCATTACGAAAACTGATAGGCGAATTTTAAATAGAATGATGATCATGATGGCCTCATGGTGAGATATTTAAACCGACACGCATCGTGTTTAACTAGTTTTATGAAAAAAGTCCAACTGTCCGCTCGGAAATATCAGATTACCAAATGTAAATTAATTTGGCAACATACTCCATCGTGACAATTTTTGAGGTCGGGATGCAATAATTTCAACAGATCAAAAGTCAAAAGTACAAGATAGAATGGAACACCTACTGACCTACGTTCTTAATTAAGCTAATTTTATATCATCAAAAAATAAATTCTTCTTTTAGTTTGCTTTTGAATCCGTTTTGTATTGAACATTTTGACCCGCTTAGCTTAAATCATCTTCATCCTTTTGCTTGGTAATCGGGGACTAAAGAAGTCTAAAACGAAAGCCTAAAATATAAAATAAGTAGGATTTCATCAGTTGAATGAAAAGGCACATGTAACGTCAGGTAATAGGACAGTGAATGGTGGAGTAAGGGGTCGGGGGCTAGTTAAAGGTAATTTACGTCCTGATATACCGCTAATTTTTGCATTGCTGCGCACCAATTGTGGTTTACAGCTTTTAACTTCCCAGCTAGGAACTCACTTGAGAACTCACCCATCCTTAGTGTGAGCTGTCCCTCAAGTGATACATCATCTGAGATCAGGTGGCAGCTAAATATCCCCAGTTGGGTTGCACACAATCCTGTCCTCCCAAATAGGGCTGGTATCAATTTTACACCTTGGTTTGTTGACCGGTGATTTTCTGGGACACTGTTCAACGTCTCTACCCTGTCCGGCCGCCAACCGCCAACACCACGGGAGTCACTATGAAGAACAGATTACTTGCTGGTGGGTAACAGAAATCAGTACAAAGGGTTCCTCTTCATTGTCACTTTATCCTATTGGACCTTAATAGCTTGCCGATTTGTTTGTATATGTACATGTTCGTTTAACAGTATTTGATAAGTGAATACACAAACTATAAAGTTGACATAGGTTTAAACCCTTTGTCCAAGAAATTCTATTGAAGAGATTGTTTTAAAGAAATCAGTAGGATAATATCTTGACAAAGCTTGACAAAGCTGTTATCTAATGTTCTCTTATACCCTAACCGATTTTTTCACTTACTTTTCCCTGATCACCTGAGCTACCTAATTTCAAACCATCCCCAAACATTTATCAATTATAATCTACTTTTTGAAACTTTAGATTCAAATTATGAATATATATTTTATTAGAACTCTGGTCAAATCGTGAGCAAATTTGTGATAATTTGTCACAAAGAAACGTGAGAAAATTATTTCATATCTTTACAACAAAGAGTAATTACCTGTTGTACTTGGAGAAGAATTTTAGCAGCAATACACATTCTGGTTTCTGAGGCTTCTCCAATGAGACGCTGTGCAAATGTGTATTGTTTAAAAGTAAAAACAAATTAAAGCTTAAGCTCTATATGGTTTAGAGTTTTTATGGTTAAATCTTGGATAATAAGAATATGTTGCTCAAAATTATCTGCTAACCCTAGTCATTCTTTTAAAATATCCAAACCTTTGTCTGCTGCAAGAATTTCAGCAATTACTTAGAGAAACTAAGAGGAAACCAACAGTGACAAAGTCAACACAATCAACTAGAAACAAAATTTCTGACAATTAAGTCTTCAATTACAATTGTTGCCTATGCAATAACTTGGATTCCAGCATCAATTATGTTCACAGTAACATTGCCCGTTAGTGAATACCCATATGGGTTGTTAATATGGACTGTAATTGTCATAATGCCTGTAAAGTCCCTGATAACTCCTTTCATTTTACAGAAGAAAATTAAATGTCAGTTTATTATGTAATGGACTATCCCGGCGACTATTCCTTAATTCCCACACTGACCCACCATTAATTTCCCACTACAATGGCTGGCCCCTTACAACAACGGAAAAAGGAAAGAACCAGGACGATCCGGTTCCCGTGACGTCACTTAACTGGGTAAAATTACACAATAGGATAAGAACAGTGACAATTCGTATCATTTTGGAAACGAAGAGAACAAAGGAGAGAACGAAAGATTTCACGTTGTGCTTTTGATGCGCTATTGTTAAACTTCTGATACAAATTCCGTGTACTGTTGCTCGTTTGGTATTACTTGGCATAATAAACTTCTTGTGTACAATCACCAGTGGAGCTAAGCTAAGCTAAATATTATCCTTTTAATTATGTCTTTCATAAGTTTTGTTGAAAAGGAATTTATTTGAAAAATTCCAAATTTTTCCATGATTGAGATATAACACTATGTTCACACACTTCAATATTTATTTTCATTTGGGAACTTAATATTCCAAGAAATAAATAAACATGAAGTTTTCTCTTAAGGTTCAATTCGTAAAATATAGAATTATTTAACACGAAGAATTTAAAAAAGTCGATAATAGTGTATCAAGTGTCTTTAGATATCAAGTAGCTGATCCCATGTCAGTAATACAGATAAATTAATGTCAAAATAAGAGATTAATTTAACATAAGATCGACTTCATTGTCCTTTAAAAATGTTTTTCATAACTTAATTGACATTTAAACTTTGCGCTTTAACCAACTACGTCAAATTATTTAAATTAAAACAAAATCTATTTTATGTTATTTTAAAGTTGAGTGTACCCAGCGAAATGTTTTCATCATGAACATATCTATATTGGCTTTAATTTTTACTAAATTTATGAGGTTACAATATCTTAACTGTGATTTGAAAATGTCTTTCTTCATCCTAAATGACTATTGTCCCCACTTATTCACGAGATGCTGGCCCATTTGTAATATTTAGCATGTTTAGCTTTAACCGTAATAAATCCGGATAAGCTCACCTTTAACACAACTCTTATTACTCAGCTTCTATTGTATAGAAGCTGCTAAGAACTTAAAGTATATACATTATTCAAAAGTAGATTTAAGGAGCAAGAGTAGCCTGTTGGTCTTTTATCCCAGAGGATGAAATTCCTCTCCTTTTTCGAACAAAACCAAATAAAAACATGGTGTGAAAATATGTTGTTCTGTACCTTTTCAAATTGCCAGGATTTTCAGGAGATGAAATGCAGTTTCATGTTTATGTTACGTTTACTTTTAGTTTTTCTTTATCTTTTACTGATCAAAAATTCGCTTAAAGCTGTTTAGATTTAAAATGTTAAAACGAAGAATGATTAACGTTTTATTTCTGGTACATTTAAAATTTAATGGCCTTTGTATGCTGGAACATTTTGAACATCTACTTAACGATGAGGAGAGGCAAGCCTATGGTCAGCAGTTTAAAGTAAATTTATTTCAAATAAGCAAAGTGGAGGTAGGTTTATCATTGGCTGAATACAGTGAGGAAGAAAAATTGCATTTTCATGCTATTGTTTATGTATTAAGATATATGTTGTTTTATAATTACAAAAAACTGCAACAAATTCATACGTGTGGCAACAATTACAAAAATATCAATTATTCCTTCCACAAAGATGTACCAGACTCAATTGTAAGTACTGACAGAAGAATGAGATCAATTTATTTCAGTTATAAATCTTGTAGCAGAAGAGTTGATAAAGGTGAGGATAACATTTGGATATTTAAGTTAGCAGGGAAGTTATGTATTCCTAAACCAGCAGATAACATTGAAACGTCATCCAGATTGGCATACACAGTGTCATTGGCTGGGGACAGTAGATTTTATTTAAACTTATCTTTCACACAGTTTTCCTTTAATGCACACCCATGGTGCCATGCAGACTATGTTCATATATTCCATCCAAACAAAAGTGAAAGTTTATTAGAATATGTATTTTGTGGTAAAAAACATCCATGGACAATACTTCACACCAGTAATAAAGTAAGAGTTCAAACATTTGCAAGAAAGACCTCAAATTTTACACTTTTGTTTCAACTTATGAATATTGACTATCTAAAATCATTTCAAGTATGTCAACTTGATAAATGTCAGCAGTCGACTTATTGCATAAAATATTCTGTTGGGTCTGCTCATGTGTATGTCTCACACTTGATAAACTTTACAAGTAAAACAATAGAAATATTTTATGTGCTCGTTAAGAAATATGACTACTTAATGATTTTAGCATATAATAATAGCAGAGTACACGATGGTCCAACAGTGGAAAGTCCAACATTTAAACTCTCAAAGTCATGGGTAAGAACGTCGTCATTTCATGCTACAGTTGTGGTTACATATGAAAAAAACAAAGGAAACATGTTCAAAATGTACTCTTATCCAAATAAACGAAAAACAAGTCTAATAGATCAAAATGTAATAGTCAAAGTTTTTTCACCTTGCACAACAGTACATTGCATTACGTTTGAAACAATTTGGCTTTTACAGCCACAAAATTATTCTTATAACGTGACTGTTGATTTTATGACTTATATTGGGCCTGAGGAACAGAGGGAAATCTACCATTATGGAGGGGTGTATGTATATTTAATTGATGAATATGGTGAAGATGAAGAAGTTTTGAGTCTAGGTCACGGTATGTCAAGAAACAACACAGATTCATCTAGAGATAGGAAAAAAGAATATGCAATAATTAGCAGCCTTACAACAAGATATGTGGTTATTGTGTATTATCAACATTCAACTTATAGTTCTGTAGAAGCTCAGTTACTAGTATCTCTCACCTCATGTGTTGGACATTTGATCAGGACAGGTCCACATTATCAAGCTAACATCCTGTGTCTGAACCACAACAAGTGTGTTTCAAACCACCCAATGAGAATTGTTAGGAATATCCAAATGCGAAAACAAGTAAAGTGTTTGGTGGTAACCATGTATAGCATGTTAAACTCTGACCGTAGGTTTGTAACTGATTATAATCCAGAACCATGGTTCACTCTTGGCAGTAATCCAGATGGTACTATAACATGTCGAAATTGTCCTGGCTCCGTAGACATTTCCGTTGATTATCCATTTGATGAGAAGTATTTAAAGGAATATGAGTTAACTCCTTACATGTACGGATACTATACTAGTTTTTGGAAGAGTGATATAATTATATATGAAACCAACATGAAAAGTCCACACTCACCAACGATTTTTTCTAGAAAACCTGGGTCTTTGGAAACTCTTATAGATCGAGTCAAGGCAACTGCTGTGCATGAGCTTTGTAACAAATCTACAAAGCGCCCCACTCTCAAACTTCCTAAGATTTCTTTACACAAAGATGCAGGACCTCTGTTTGATAAAATAAGTACAGTGTTATTGGCTTTATATAAAGATCAATATTACATAGAACCTGATATACATAATTATTTGAGCAGTTGGGCTTCAGTTAAAATACATTTATTGGCATGTAAACAAAGAAATATAAACAGTTTATTTCTGCCACTAGTTTTGGTTCAGGCAGCTGTTGCTAGGAATTGTAATGATAGCACAAATAGAGAACAGATCATAAACAGTAGTTACATGAATGATTCAATCTGGTCCAGTAAATTTACTGGAAAATCTACTAATATCATAGAAACACTACACAATCTGGGTTACACAGTGAAAGATTACACTCTTAGACGTGTAAGTGTTAATTCATCAAAAATAGCCTTATTCTATGGAAGTGTCACTCTTTTTGACAAAATCGAGTCCACAATTACTAGTGTGTATATTCAGTCAAATATGGCAAACACTACTGTCAATGGATCACTAAGATTGAAATATGGATTACTAACCCCAACAATAAGGTTATCTCCTCCTCCAAAAGATATAAATATAGTAATTCCCACTTTGACATTACCCAGATGTTATGTGTACTTCAGAGAAGAAAAAAAATATTTTAGATTATGCAGACCTCTTTATTTAACATTGGAACATTCACTTGTAGGTTTGAGAAATAAATTCACTCTGTCTACAGATTCAATTAAAAAGGTGACCTTTTCTGAATCCCACACCTTGTTGAAATCACAATGCAAGAATTTAAAAAAATGTTATGGAAACTTTCTCAGCTGGAATGAGGCCAATGATATTTGTGAAGCAAAAGGAATGCACTTACCATCTATTCATAGCACCAAAGATATGGAAGATATTATGGATCAGATACAAAAATATCAATGTGAAGCTTCCAATTTAAGAGTACAAAATGATACATATGTTGTAAGAGTTTTGTATCAGACAATAGGAATGTATGTAGAGCATAATGCAAAGGTAAAATTTATAAAAGTTTCATATTATGTATAATTATTCATTGTAATTAGTAACTAATTTGAATTAGCTCAATTCTTTTTTTCCAGATAAATCCTAATAGTTGGACCAGTGGAAGTCCAATGACATTCCGAAACTTCATTCCCAATAATTTAACTGACAGCACTTGGCTTTTATCATGGAACATCTACACAGACTACCTTAAGCAGTATTACACCAAATTAAAATCAGACAAATTAATACAGATATCTAGTTACAGTATTTATGAAATATTAATGTGGAATGAGAGTGCAGATTTTAATGTTGTGAACAATGTAGCTAAAGGTTTTCAAAAAGCTTCAGCTATTAACAAATCAATACATGATTCAGTATCTGATAACAATGCAACATGTACAATGTCAATGCTATGGCACAGAAAGCACATGAACTGGGTAAAAATACCATGTGATGCACCAATTCTAGATATGGCCACATTGTTTTGTGTGAACAACACAAGGAGAGATGAAGTCATAAACAATAGTTACATTACTGATTCAATCTTGTACAATGCTAATCATACCCATATCTTTAATTCATTTTTATGCCCAGGTATTGGATTTGTTTCATCTTTGGCTGTCTGTGATGGATCTACAGATTGCAAAGGTGCTGAAGATGAAACTATATGCAATTTAACAGAAAGTGACATTAAATTTCAAGATATTATTAGCTGTCATCATGAACAATTATTGTTAAAACATGAAGGAGACAAAAATATTTTATCCACAATCAAATTTGAAAGTCTATGTTTCCAGGAGAGACATGGCTTTCTTCAGGAAATTATTCACTTTCAGAAAAAAGATTATTCTTGTTTTGAAAAGAAGATCCTGTGTTCATATAATATTCATAATAAGTATAAAAATAGGTCTCTCTTGCACTGTAGTAATGGAGCACATTTAGATTCATGTCAGGAATTTCTGTGTCCTGATCAGTACAAATGTCCAGGTTATTATTGTGTCCCTTGGAGGTATGTATGTGATGGATTTTGGGATTGTCCTCTTGGATATGATGAATATGATTGCTATTCTGTCAGCAGACCTGGCTTTTATCATTGTAGTAATTCTAGTGTTTATATTTTACCTGCCAGTCTCTGTGACAGAATACTAGATTGTTCAGATGGTAGTGATGAACAGCTTTGTGCTTTACATAATATTGACTGTCCAGACATGTGTAGATGTTTATTCTACAGTATATTCTGTGAAAATGTGTCATCTGAATTATACACAATTAGTCTGCCTCATACATTTCTTTATATTTCTCAAACACATGCATTAAATAAGGTGTTATTTTTCATGGAGAAATTTTACAACTTACATATTATTTGTGTTGTTAGTAACAACATTACTACATTTTGCATTGAAACAAAAAGAAAACTAGATGAGGTAATCCTAGTTAAGGCCTCACAAAATGATATAATAAAAATGGATAACCATTGTTTTAAGAATACACCTAATGTAAAATATATTTCTTATGCAAATAATGCAATATCACAATTGTATTGTAATACATTTTCTCATGTTAGTGAAGTTACATTTCTTTCCTTGCATCAAAACAGACTGTCAGAAATCAAAGCTTGTTTCTTCAAACAACTCTTGAAATTAATTTTATTGGACCTTTTACAAAATAATATCAAAGTTATAGATAAAGGTTTTTTTCAGAATGTGAATCAAAATAAAATAATGATAAGATCTTCAAATTTTGCTACTTGTTGTTTGAAAGGCAAGATACAGTGTACAGCTCCTTCCAGTTGGCCAAAATCTTGCACAAATTTACTTCAAAGTAAATCAGCAATAATTGTCAGTTGGATTTTGATTTCAGTATGCTTGATTCTGAATGTACCATTACTTTTACATAGCAGTACCTTTACTGATAACAGGTACAAAAGTGGAAGTAAAGCTTACAATTATATTGTCATGACTGTAAGTGCTGCTAATATATTATTGTGTTTGATACCCTTCCTACTCCTTTGCATTGATCATTACTTTGAAAAAGAATTTATCTTTGCCGAATTCCTATTCAGAAAGTCCATTCTGTGTCACAGCATTTGCTTTTTAGCATTATTTTCTTCTGCATTATTGCTATTTTCTCAATGTTTGTTAGCTATATCAAGATATATGGTTGTGTATTTTCCAATAGATACTAAATTTAAACAATCATCATTTATTCTTAAAATTATTCTGGTAGGAATCCTTACTTCCAATGCTATATCTTTACTTCTCACAATTTTTGTTTCAAAAATGAATAATAATCAACAAAGTTCTGTACTGTGTATTCCTTTTGGTAATACTGGACACCCTTTGCCTACAATAGTTATTACAACTATCATTGTTTTATGTGGTATGATAGTGACTACTGCAATTTCAGTTCTTTACATATTAGTAATGGTGAAAAATCAGAAACCAACTTTATTAAAATCAACAAAGTCTAAGAAATCTAAAATACATCTAACAATTAAATCATCATTTGCAATTGTTACCAATATCATAACATGGATTCCAGCCTCAATTATTTTCACATTAACACTTTTCTATAAGGAATATCCATATGAGATGTTAGTATGGACAGTAATTGTCATAATGCCTTTAAATTGTCTAATATCTCCTTTCATTTTACAAAGTAATGTAAAAAGTATTTTTGGCAAGTCAAGTAAAAAACAGGTAAGTCTAAATTGTAAGTGTAATGTTTCACTATTTTATGTCTTTACTAGCATAGAATGGTGATGGTTTCACAGATTCGGGCCTGCGACTTAAATATAACAGAGTAACGCAATGGATTCTCATTAGATAGCTTCTTTATTCTTGCATCAAGTGGACAATGTGTATTGTGTGATGAATACTAACAAACACCCTGTAATAATTAAATAACAGTTTACTCAATAGTTCTAGTATTTCTCTGGTTTCTGCATTCTACTGTTTATGTGCAATACTCCCCTTTATATTAGCTTGTCAGCAATCCCTTATTTGAACAATATTATTTCCACTCCCACAGTTAGTCATGTCCCTTCCCCTTATTTTGGTACACATTTGATAGAGAATTACCTGTAGCACCACCAAGGATTCATCAAAACATGCAAATGGAGTTACCTCCTTGAGTTCTCTGATCCCTCTAAAGAATGTCCCCAGGCCCTTTCTCTTTTATACCATTGGTCAATTG